>JAPKLX010003391.1:0-11194 GCA_026898415.1 Leonotis leonurus | reverse complement strand
TGACTCTTGGGGGTTCTACGTGTCTTCATACACGTAGGACTTTATTATGCGATCCTGCATATTCCGCTGCTAGACTTTTATGTAATAGATCCGAGACTAAACTCTAAATTCGGTTATGTAATGTAACGAGCATATGACTCTGACTTCCCGATTTACGGGATATGTCCTTACTTTATGTTATGAAGGGAATATTTATCATCTTTCTCTCTTCATTTATTCTTTCATTGGTCATGTTCCCGGCTTTACTAGAATTAGTAGAAAGCGGGCGTGACAGAGTGGTATCAGAGCATTTGTGCTCTATACCCAAGAGTCTTTCTTCAAACCTCGAGTCTAGTATCGTTTCACTAGACTAACCCAACGAGTCGACAAAAGCCTAACACCCCGGCGTATCCTGCCCCTCTAGACGTGGCACACGCCTTACGATAAAAAGCTTCCAAGTATAGAGAGAATTGAATCAAATCTCTCGCTCTAAGTTCGGATCTCTAGAACTTAAGAATCTTTCCTTATGACTAAGGAATTAACGACAAACATAAACCCTTTGAACAAGAAGATAGAACGCAAACTAGAGTGAACTTCCTCGAACACCTCAACGAATCGAATGAACAAAGAAGAATCATAACGATATCTTCTTCGACTTAGCAAATAGCGGTAAGAGTCAATACTTATTGATTCACCGTCAACTCTGAACTTGAGAATAAACCGCAAGTCGGTTGACAAGAACCTAAGTATCTAAGAACGATAGAACGCGAAGGAAGCAAATCCTAATTCCAAAAAGGGAATCTAAGTATCCAAGAACAATAAGATCTAAAGAAGACGAATTCCAAACCTCGAACGAGATTTTACCCTAAGGGCATTCTCCTTCACTAGCAACCAAAACACCATTAGAACAATTGACTTAAGCAGACCATGATGGCTTATGATGTACATTTAGAATGTGATATTCCGAGTACTGACTACCTGTATATTTCTTTTTAGTGGCGAGGTTTATCCAGACTGCTAGGAAGAGGATGACGCATAGACCCGATCCTTTACGTGCGTACCAGTTCTACGGACCCGACCCGCGAGATACCTTAGGGGAGTTTTTGGGTCATTACTCGAGGAGGTGGGAAGCCGCTAGGCTTCACGGAGCGACGGAGATGGATGGAGTGATGCGACTGATTCCGTTGTTGCCTGCCAGGTGGCAGGGATGGGCCCGAATGATAGTGGGCGATTTTATCCAGCCGATCGGACACAGTTACGATCGTGGGGTTGACGTACGGGGATTTATTACCATGATCCTACACTTTTGGGAGACGTACCATAGCCCACTGGAGGGACCATACATTCGACCCGGCGATTTGATCATAGCAGGGGGCGAGCCACCATTTTGGGCACCCCTGATTCAGACATACCTTCCGGCAGGAGTGATCCCCATAGCTCCGACTTATAGTCTACTCTATGTCGAGCCGGTGCCGGAGTTCCAGGCACCCCGCGACGATGGTATGGGGCCCTTCAGCCCTGCAGAGGAGCACCTTACATTTCCCGTTCCACCGCAGACACAGATGCCAGAGTACCGAGGGCACTACGAGGCTGAGTCAGGTTCCTCTCGCCCCACTACAGGAGTACGATGACTACCTTCTTCCAGTCTACCCCTAGTTGCCGACGACGACTCGGGCACGATGCCGTTTTGGCTCGTTAGGACCCGACTAGAGGATGGTGACTATAGAGGCAAGGCCCCAGTTCTGGAGACATCGGAGGAGGATCGCCGTCAGCCTCCACACTCTAGGAGCTCTGAGAGATCAGGCCTCACTCTCACCCCGGCTGACGAGGGCCCCTCCCGGAAGAGGGAGGCACCCCTCGATTGGGACGAGTTCGACGCCAGGATCCAGAGACTATTGGAAAGAGCGAGGGAGCCCCTGAGGATATATGGTGAGACGATAGCAGGGGCACCCGAGGAGGATCCCGAGGAGGATCCAGAGGAGGAGGATCCGGACGAGGACCCGGAGGAGGAGGTAGCTCCCGAGGTTGACCCCGATGATGAGGCTTGGGAGCCTGACTGGGATGAGGAGGCCCCGGACGAGGATGAGTACCTTAGCTGCGTCACCCAGGAGTAGCTAGGTCGATATTTTGTACTCATCAGTAACGGATCATATGTATAGACCGTACCGATGATATATATTTTTGTAGTCGGAAACGATAATTATTATAGACCGTTCCGTATTAGCATAGCATATCGATATTTTGACAGCACGAAAACACAGTAGCTAGTGTTTCGAGGCTGAGTACCTATTGTGATGGCATCCTAGAAGGATTTTTGTATTGAACTAGACCTTGCTGAGGCAATATATGATATGTGTTGGTCCCGAAAGAGCAAGGTTTGGTGTATGGGGGGGGGGGGGAATACACCAAATACTAACTTTTCAGTTTTACTTGACAGTTTAGATAGAGAGCTTAAGCTTTCTCGCTGTGAGATTGCCAGAGGTGACTGACCAGATCGATCACCAGATCGATATCAATCTGTCCAGATAATGCTCTCATGAATAACACTTAAAAGCAGATCAAGAGTGATCTTGAAGTTCAGTAAGTGTTGCGTGTGCGGAATATGGTGGGTTGAGTTGGTTGCTCTTTTAATGAAAACCTTTAAAGACATAATCAGGTATTTAATAGATTGATTAAATCAAATGCAGATTGTATGATTGTGCTGGTTAGAATAATAAACAACTGAAATATAAAGATGCAGAATGTAAAGAACACAGTTGTTTTAACGTGGTTCGGGAAACCCCCTACGTCCACGGTCTAATCCAAACCGGATTAGATAACCACTACTAGGATACTCTGCTTCTTTATACTCGTGGAGAACGAGTCACAAGTACCAATCACAACTAGAGTGATACTTATGCACGAAATAAGGGTCGTGTCCCTTTACAACAGATTACCTCTACGTTACCACTAGAAAACTACTAGCTAGCAGGGTGATCTTCTTTCTCTCAACAAGACAGACTTGAATCGAGGTGGTTGGTGTGATGTAGAATCACAAGATGTTGAAGCTCTAAGTCTGGAATGCAGAATACTTGAAAGGATAATAGCAGTATAGCTCACGTGTGTTCTGTCAACTTTTCCAGATTTTATCTTCAACTATATAGGCTTTGAATTTAGAATTCTAGCCGTTGTTGATTGGCGTGAGATTGATGCTTGATTGCCAATCAATGATATTCACCATATCTCTTCTTTCCTTGTAGAGTTGTTGACTGAATCTTCTACGTATGGAAAGCAGATCGATAGTGATTTCTTTCCTTCTTCATGTCAATCAGTGATTCTCCTTCCAATTCTTAATGGATGGGCTTTAATACTGACGTGGCAAATGTCAACTGCTGGTTTAGATAGCTCTATCGATCTGTTGCCACTTCAGTCTGGTTGGTTCAACTCTTTCTGGTTTGAACAACTTTCTGTTAAAGTTAACTTGCTGGTTGAGACTTTCTGCTTCAACTCTCTGTCAAAGTTAACTTTCTGGTTGACCCTTTCTGTTTTAACACCATTCTGGTTGAACACCATTCTGGTTGAACACCTTTCTGGTTGAACACCTTTCTGGTTTGAACACCTTTCTGGTTTGAACACCTTTCTGGTTCAACTTTCTGTTAAAGTTGATATACTTCAACTTTCTGTTTGAGACTCTCTGGTTTAACTTTCTGTTGAAGTTAACTTGTTGGTTTCAGCTTTCTGGTTTAGCGTTCTGTCTGTGTCTTGCTGGCTTGAGATTCTCTGGTTTAGCCTTCTGCTTTGAGACTTGCTGGACACTTTCTGGTTGAAGTGCTTTTCTGTTGATGTCTAGCTGTTGGAGTTTATAAGCAGCTAGCTGTCCATCGATCTGCTATTGATCTTCTATCGATCTGTCCTCGTTAAGAATGCTTGCATATATAATATTATGCATATATATAATATGGTTTCGCATCATCAAAACATATAAATGATGATATCCACAATCATCAAAAAGGTTCCCAACAATATGAATTATGATGATCCTGAGGGTCCATTTTGTTACATGCAATGCCTATTTCTAATTCCGTAAATTCCTTGCTTCGTAATATCAAATGCTAAGTAAGACTCCATATTATTAAGTATAATACGCAACAAAATTTCCCCACTAAGGTAAGAAACACTTATATTAACAGAATGCTGCCAAGAGGACGCCCTAGAGGCCGAGGAAGGGGACTTAATCCGAATAATGAGGAGAGAGGACCGGCCGTAGAGCGGGAGGTAACCCCACCCCTCCCACCGCCTGCTAGAAGAATCGAGGAACTCTTCCTCCGACAAAACCCACCCACCTTCAACGGGTTAGGTGACCCAGCTGAAGCAGAGGTATGGGTGCGCGCATTGGAGCGCATTTTCAATTTCCTCCGTTGCACGGATCAGGAGCGCATGACGTGCGTTTCTTTCCAATTGACGGGTTCAGCTGACTTCTGGTGGGAGGCCAGGAGGAAGACAATGACCCCTGAGCAGCGTGAGAATATGACTTGGGAGGAATTTAAGACGGGAATATACGATAAGTATATTCCTAAAAGCTATAGGAAGAAGAAGGAAATGGAATTTTATAACTTGAAGCAAGGGAGGATGTCGGTCACGGAATACGACCGGACCTTTTGCGACATGTCTCGGTATGCCCCAGAGCAGGTGGATACCGATGAAAAGATGGCTGAGAAATTCTGTGCCGGACTGAGACACGAGATCAGGATGGCGCTGGCTAGCCACGGGGGCTTATCCTACCCGGAATCACTAAGCCGCGCCCTAGATATCGAGGCGGCTATGCCAGGAGAGAGAGCAGTGGCTGCGGCACCACCAGCATTCACCCCAACACCTTCCCAGAACCATAAAGGGAAGCGCAAGTGGGAGGACAATCGGGGCAGCACAGCTCAGAAGAAGCCATGGGAAGGGCAAAACCGGTCCCACCACCCGGAAAGGTCAAACTTTGTAGCACCAGCCAATGATCACCCACAGAAATATCCCACTTGCATGAAATGCAAGAAAATGCACCTGGGAGAGTGCCGGGCTGGCAGCGATAGCTGCTTCGCCTGTGGACAGAAAGGACATATAGCTAGGACCTGTCCCACAAGGCAGCAAGGAGGAGGCTCCAGGCCTAACCAGCCAAACCAGAGGCAATATGTTCGAGCCATGCAGGCTCAGCCTCAGGCTCGGCAGCAGCAACACCAGTTGCCGCCACCTCCACCCCAGTACCCTCAGTACCCATCACAGAGGAAGCCACAGCGAGCTCGAGCTTATGCGATGAACCAGAGGCAGCCGGAAGGGAGTTAGGGAAATCTGACAGGTATGGGAATACTCCTAGACACCCCAGTGATAATTTTATTTGATACGGGAGCTTCTCATTCCTTCATTGCTAAGTCATGCGTAGAGAACCTAGAATTGGATTCGGAACTTATAGGAGCATCCATGAATGTTTCTTCACCTCTAGGAGGAGTCACTACTATCACTCATGCTTGCTCGAATCTGAGCCTGAACATAGGATCTATTAAGGTGCTAGCGAACAATCTTAGCATACTACCGATGAATGACGTGGACATAATCCTAGGAATGGATTGGCTAGCTGAAAACTATGCCACGATCCTTTGCCATGAGAGGCAAATATCTTTCCGACCCCCTGGGAAGGAACCTACGAGTTTTCATGGGATCACCGCGACTCGAAGGAAGTCGATTATCTCAGCCTTACAAGCCGAGAAATTGGTAAAGAAAGGTTGCTCGGCGTATTTAGTCTCTTTGAATGGAGGAACCAAAGAAGAGCGAAAAATCGAGAACGTAACCATCGTACGGGAATACCCAGACGTGTTTCCAGAAGAGTTGCCGGGCCTACCTCCAAACCGACAATTAGAATTTACGATCGATCTAGAACCCGGATCTGCACCAATTTCCAAGGCACCTTATAGGATGGCACCGAAGGAGTTGGAGGAGCTCAAGATCCAACTCCAGGAACTTTTAGATCTCGGTTTTATCAGACCCAGCGTATCCCCTTGGGGAGGTCCAGTACTCTTCGTAAAGAAGAAGGACGGCACCCTAAGAATGTGTATAGATTACCGAGGCCTGAATAAGATGACTTTGAAGAACCGGTACCCATTGCCGCGAATAGATGACTTGTTCGACCAGCTGAAGGGAGCAAGCGTCTTCTCAAAGATCAATCTGAGATCGGGATACCACCAGCTAAGGATCCGAACAGAAGATGTTCCCAAAATGGCATTCCGAACCCGTTATGGACACTACGAGTTTGTAGTGATGCCGTTTGGATTGACTAATGCACCCGCCGTGTTCATGGACCTAATGAACTGTATCTTCCACCCATACCTTGATAAATTTGTCCTGGTATTTATAGACGATGTTCTGATCTACTCTAAGAATGGAGACGAACACGAGAATCATCTGAGAATCGTCTTGGAAACCCTTAGAAGCGAAAAACTCTATGCTAAATTCAGTAAATGTGAGTTCTGGCTCAACGAAGTAGCTTTCCTCGGACACATTGTGTCATCAGAAGGGATTAAGGTAGACCCCGCTAAGGTGGAAGCAGTACAAGGATGGAAAGCACCCACAACTCCTAATGAAATCAGAAGTTTCTTAGGGTTAGCTGGGTACTATCGGAGATTCATCGAAGGATTTTCCAAAATAGCTAGACCGATGACTCAACTCCTCCAGAAAGGGATCAAATTCAAGTGGTCGCCAGAATGCGAGGCTAGCTTCCAACTGCTAAAGGAGAAATTGACCACTGCTCCTGTGCTCGCAGTCCCAGAACCCCACAAGGAGTACGTAGTCTACACGGACGCGTCCAAGATCGGACTAGGGTGTGTACTGATGCAAGACGGGAAGGTGATAGCTTATGCATCCCGACAGCTCAGACCACACGAGCTCAATTACCCTACCCACGATCTGGAGTTAGCTGCCGTCGTACACGCCTTGAAAATCTGGAGGCACCACCTCTACGGAGTTCGGTGCGAGATTTTCACAGATCATAAAAGCCTCAAATATTTCTTCGAGCAGAAGGATCTCAACATGAGACAGAGGAGATGGCTTGAACTAGTAAAGGATTACGATTGCGGTATAAACTACCATCCGGGTAAGGCTAACGTAGTAGCCGACGCCTTGAGTCGTAAAACATCTTCAAAACTGGCTTATCTCCTCACTCGAGAGGCGGAACTCATAAAGGAATTCAGCAAAATGAACTTAGAAGTCCTACCACCCCCCGAGACCGTAGAAGGAATTCTTGCTACTCTAGTAGTCGAGCCCGACTTACGGAACAGGATTCTGGAAGCACAAAGGACAGACGAGGCTTTAGAAAGGATCAGACTCCAAGTGAGAAAGAACGAAGCCCCGAATTATCAAGAAGGAGCCGATAATGCCATCACTTTCGAGGGAAGGCTATGTATCCCGAATGATCCAGAAATAAAGGAGATAATCATGAGTGAAGCGCATGACACTCCCTACACCGCTCACCCCGGGAGTACGAAGATGTACCGTGACCTGAAGAGGAAATTCTGGTGGGAAGGGATGAAACGAGACATAGCGTCCTTCGTGGAAAGATGTCTAGCTTGTCAGCAAGTCAAAGCACTACACCAGCGACCCTATGGGAAGCTACAACCTTTAGAAATCCCGGAATGGAAGTGGGAACACATAGCTATGGATTTTGTGACTGGATTGCCTAAGTCCAAGCGTGGAAACACCTCTATCTGGGTGATTGTGGACAGACTCACGAAATGTGCTCATTTCATACCAATAATGATCACCTATGGATCAGATAAGCTAGCCCAACTGTACGTTCGCGAGATTATACGTCTCCACGGCGTACCAGTATCGATCACCTCATATCGAGACTCGAAATTCACATCCAGATTTTGGATGAGCTTGCAAAAAGAACTAGGCACTAGACTGAACTTCAGTACCGCCTTCCACCCACAGACTGACGGACAATCAGAAAGAACGATTCAAACCCTAGAAGATATGTTAAGAACTGTGGTTCTCGACAGAGGTGGGAGCTGGGAAGCAGTACTACCTTTGATAGAATTTGCCTACAACAATAGCTACTAGGCAACTATAGAAATGGCGCCGTACGAAGCCCTGTACGGAAGAAAGTGCCGATCGCTGCTTTATTGGGATGAAGTCGGCGAGCGAGCAATAGTGGGTCCTGAATCTGTTAGTGAAATGATCGAAATTGTTCGTCAAATCCGAGGAAGAATTAAGGAAGCTCAAGATAGACAGAAATCCTATGCCGACACCCGCAGAACGGAACTACAATTTGAGGTGGGAGATAAAGTTTTCTTGAAGGTATCTCCGTCTAAAGGAATCATTAGATTCAGTGTTAAGGGAAAACTGAAGCCCCGTTTCGTAGGACCTTACGAAATCCTGCAGAGGATAGGATCGGTAGCGTACCGACTGGCGTTACCACCAAGCTTTGGGAACGTGCATAACGTTTTCCACATATCTCAACTCAGGAAATACGTGTTTGACCCAAAACACGTTATTCACCAAGAAGAGATGATTCTTAACCCCGACTTAAGCTATGAGGAGAAACCCGAAGCTATTTTAGACAAGAAGGTTCAACAGCTTCGAACCAAGTCAATAAACCTAGTAAAAGTATTATGGAGGCACCATGGGCAAGAAGAAGCCACTTGGGAACTCGAAAATAAGATGAGAGAAAAGTACCCAGAGCTATTTGACGAGGATATGCAAATTTCGGGACGAAATTTTTAGTTAGAAGGGTAGAATGTAATATCCCGCCTTTTAATCCTAAATAAATTTTCTAAGCTCAACAATTTCTCAGATTTCTTGTACTCGGATTAAATTTACGAGACCAATTTTTGATAGCAGTTGAGAATAATAAACGAGTAGTAATTAAATAGTTAATGTCATCACTTAATCTGATTGCATTACGAGGGTGATTAATGCCTAATATGATTAGTGCCAGTATTAGTATTTTAAATAGTACAAATAATTATTTGTTAAATGAGAAGTATAATTAGTAATTATAGTGTAATCTACGGTTGTTCATAAAGGAGATAAACCATCAAGATGAACTATATATATATATAGATATACATAATATTCATATAGTGTGGTATACATGGGTAATACATGAAGGAAGAATAAAGCATTAAGCTGCAATATATATATATGCGTACGTATTACATACATATATATATATATGGGATACAAGTATGGAGCAGAAATTTTAGGAAAAGAAACAAGCGTGCAAGCCGTTTAGAGTTCCCATAATCAGGATTAGTGTGTAATTACAGTAATCCCACAGACCCCCCTACTAATCCTAGCTGCACAGTGACGCTCCAGCTTCTCCCCAATCGCCATAACCTGCAAATCCAATAGAAGAAGCAGGCGCATATGATTAGCAAAGAACAGAGACTCAATCCTCTCTATATAAGGAGTAAAATTTCTGAACTAAACCACACCTAAATACCACTCACACCAAAACGCTGCCGAACTGGAATCTGGAGAAGAATCGGGGGAAAAGAGATAGAGACAGCTTGAGGTAAGTATTTAAAGCTACGGATTATGTTCAACAGATTTTTAGCATGAACTTAGAAGCTTAGACCATGAATATAGGAACTGCATTTTGAACTTAGAATGCTTAAACTATGAATTTAGGCGCTGCATTTGAATTTAGAAAAACACGGGAAAAGCATACGCTTAAGTCTTAGGTGAATATTGATATGCAATCCATCCTAATCTATAACCTACTTGACGAAGAAGAAGAAGGAGAAATAAGAGAACTTACCTAATGACTAAGGAAGCGGTAGTGCACGGCTGATTGCATAGCCGTGAGTGACCTCGAACAGCCCCGCACGGCTCCGGACAGCTTCGGTTGGCCTCGAGCAGGCCCCGAATGGCTCCGGCAGACCTCGGACGAGCTCCGAGCGACTTCGGACAGTCCCAAACCACCTCGGACGAGCTCCCAGCGACTTCGAACAGCTCCAAATTACCTCGGACGAGCTCCGAGCAACTTCGGGCAGCTCCGAACTACTTCGGACAGTTCCGAACTACACCGAACCACTCCGAAATGCCTCGAACTAATCCAAAATACCTCGAACCAACCGAAGCCAATCTGTAAAATTTGAACATCCATAAGACTCAGTTAATTCAGGAAATTGAAGAGGAAGGGAATTTTCAGAATCATAAACATTCTATAACTAAGTAAAATAGAGAATAAAATAAGTAATGAGGATGAAATAGAAGAGTGAGAAGAAGTTGCCGACCTTGAAGCCGAGGCGGCGACTCCGGGCAGCACTGGAAGGAAGCCCCGGGCTAACGAAGCAGCCTCGGAATGGTTACCTCGCGGCTGTCCTGTGCGAAGAGAAGGCGAGCAGGCGATGGAGCAGCGAGGGAAGGAATCGTGCAAACACTTCGTTGCATGCTTCATCACCTCCGAGTTTTTGACCGAGCTCCATGAACGAGCTGCATTACGAGCTCCATGACCGAGCTCTATTACGAGCTCTCGACCGAGCTCCACTACGAGCTCTCGACCGAGCTCCACTCCGAACTCTCGACCGAGCTCCACTACGAGCTCTCGACCGAGCTCCACTCCAAACTCTCGACCGAGCTCCACTACGAACTCTCGACCGAGCTCCATTAGGGCGGCGTGAAGAACGGAGAAGGAGAGCACAGCAGCAGCGCTGCGCGAGAGGAAAGAAACAGCGAGAGAAGGGAAAAGATGGAGAGAGAGGGCTGTGAGGAAAGAGCTAGTCGAGAGAGAGAGGTCTTGAGCAAGTAAAATCGCGACACTGGACCGTGGTGATGGTGGCGCGGTGGTGATCGGAGAGGCGGAGATGGAAAGAGCGGAGGGGAGACGACGAGAGAGAAGAGGAAGGAAGGCGCCGGTGATGAAGAAGAAGAAATGGGAATTGTCTAATTATGAACTTAGAGATAGTTAGGTATGGGCCAACTAAATAGTATGGGCCGAGAAATTAATATTTGTTGGGCCTAGTAAATGGGTGATTGGGCCGAAAATATACAGAAATGATGGGCCAATTACATTTGAAAATGGGCTTGACCTATTATTAAAAAAATGGGCTCACTTAATTAAATTAATTGGGCTAAGATATAGCACTTGGATCAAGACTTAAAACAATTGGGCTAAACCCAAGAATATAATCTTAAAGCTAAATTAGGAGATTTAATTTATTAATTAACAATTAAATTTCTAAATTAGAATTTA
>JAPKLX010001128.1:0-26435 GCA_026898415.1 Leonotis leonurus | reverse complement strand
ACTGAACGAAATACACTGCTATCTGAAAGGATAGAGTATTACAAGTCAAAGGTTGAGGCATGGACAAAATCTGGATATACCAATCACTTGTTAAGTGAGTCTCAACCACCAAGAGGCAAAGGACTTGGTTTCAACCAAGAGAAAAACAAAGTGCCTTTTCTAAAGGTACCTGAACCCACTTTTCCAATCATATCTTTCGTGAAAGCCACTGACAAGGCTTGCACTGAAAGTGTGGTTGCCACTGAAACTAAGATTAAGCTGAAGGCTAAGTCTAATGACAAGCCTAAGCTGAAGAATAAGGCTATTCCTGAGAAGGCAAAGAAAGTATTTGCCACTGAAACAATGAGTGCCACTGAGATACCCAAGAAATCTGTCAGAAAGCAAGTGCTTACTGAAAAACCATTGGCCACTGAAAACTCAAGGAAGGTTTTCAGGAAGCCTAAGGCAACTGACAAGCCTAAGGTTTCTGAAAAGCCAAAGACCAAGAGAAGCCAAACTTATAAGCAACATGGTACTGAAAGGCATGAAACGAGAAAACACGAACCAAGGAGATATTATCAATCTCCTGAATCACATTACACTAAAACAAAGTGCTCTAACTGCACTTGCTCTTCACATGGTTCATCCCCCAGAAGCTATGACTCAAGAAGTCATAGAACACAAAGATGGGAAGCATACTCAAATAGATATGAACGTAGGAATTCATCACCTAGTTCATACCATTCTGATTTTTCTAGAAGGTCAAATGACTTTCATGCTCCCCCAGTTCACTACTATGAACCAAGGCTTTCAGTGCACACTGAAAACCGTTGGACTCAACGTCAACACTCTCGAACTAACTTTAAGGCTAAGATTAAGCCTGAAGTAAGCAAGAAAGGTGTTCAAAAGAAAGAAGTGAAAAATGACTCTCAGAAAACAAAAACTGCACCAAAAATCATCAGGCAACATTGGGTGCCAAAGCATTGCATGCATACTGCAGTTGGGTCTAGTTCAAAGCTGGATCCTGAAACTCAGTAATTGCAGGACCAAGGACCAAGGAGAGGTGCACACAAGGAGCAGTCCAGCTGGATCATAGACAGTGGATGCTCAAGGCACATGACATTTCAGAAAGAAGCCCTCTCCAACTATACTGAGAAAGATGGTCCTCAGGTAACCTTTGGTGATAACTCAAAAGGTTTCACTAAAGGGTATGATACTCTCATAATAGGGAATGTTTCTATAGATAATGTTTCCTATGTTTCTGGCCTGAAACACAACTTACTTTCAGTAAGTCAGTTGTGTGATAAAGGTTTTAATGTAGTTTTCAGTTCTGATGAGTGCAGAATTAACAAGCTCACTGATGAGACCACTGTAATGAAAGGCTTCAGGGTGGGAAATATTTACGCAGCTGACTGGAAAGCCACCTCCCCTGAAACATGCCTAGTCTCCAAGAGCACTTCAGAGCAAAGCTGGTTATGGCACAACAGGCTAAGTCACCTAAACTTCAAAGTCATCAACAGACTTGCAAGACATAGCCTAGTTCGAGGGATGCCTAACCTAGTCTTTGACAAAGATCACATATGCGGAGCATGCCAAAGTAGAAAGCAGATCAAAGCCTCATTCAAAACCAAGGAGGCTCCATCCACTGAGAAGATTCTTCAACTTCTTCATATGGATTTATTTGGACCAGTGACTCCACTGAGTACCAATGGTAGGAAATATTGTCTTGTTATTACTGATGACTTTTCTCGTTACACATGGACAGTGTTTCTTCACCACAAGAATGAAACCATGGAGAGAATACCAGCCTTGCTCACCAAACTGAAGAATCAGAAGTCAACAAATGTCATCACCATTCGCACTGATAGAGGAACTGAATTCCTCAACGCTAAGCTTTCAGAATTTTGTGCAAACATGGGGATTGAACATCAGACTTCAGCAGCAAGGACTCCACAACAAAATGGCGTAGCTGAAAGAAGAAATAGGTCACTGAAGGAAGCTGCAAGAACTATGATCAATAGTTCAGGAGTGCCAAAGAAGTTCTGGGCTGAAGCCATCAATACTGCATGCTACACTCAGAACAGATCCTTACTGACCACACGCCAAGGAAAGACTCCATATGAGCTATGGAATGACAGGAAGCCTACTCTTAAATACTTTCGTGCATTTGGTTGTATGTGTTATATCCACAATAATGGCAAAACTCAGTTAAAGACATTTGATGGCAAAGCTGATCCAGGATTTTTCCTTGGATACTCAGAGGAGAGTGCTGCCTATAGAGTCTTTAACAAGAGAAGTCTTATAGTAGAGATAACACCTCATGTTATTTTTGATGAATCTATTTTTGAGTACAGGTTAAATCAAGTTGAAGTCGTTACTGAAAGACTTCAGAATCTGAACCTAAGCCCTTCAGTTCAAAATACAAAAGAAGTTCTTATCTGGAGCTTAGAAGAAGATGATGAAGAGAATACCTCTACTGAAGATACATATGTCAGATTGGATAAAGAAACGGAGCCTACTGAAGTCATAGCTTCAGAAACTGAAGTTAGGCCTCCAGCACCTGAAACTGGACCCTCTTCTCCCACTGAAACTGAAGATTTCACTACTGAGATTCCACTTAGAGAAGAAGACATCCAATCTGAAGACCTCATTGAAGTTCAGATTCTACCTGAAGTACAGACATCTACTGAAAATCTCACCACTGCGATTCCATCATCAACTTCAGGGAGTAACAGTCCAAACTTAGTCAATATTCCTATAACTGTTGCTACTAACAATATAATGGCCAGTTCAGATAAAGCTATTTTGCAGGAAATCCAACGAACTGAATATGTAAGAGCCAACAATCAAGGGGGAACAAGTATAGTCCCTCAAACTGAAGAAGAATTCAATCCATTTCAACGAAGCTCTTCAGTAACAACACCACCTCCCAGTCAGAGGATGGATCTCATGATTATCACTGAAGAGGACATGAAGAGAAGAAGAAGATGGATTGAAGATCACCCCACTGACTCAGTGATTGGAAGTCTACAAAGAGGCGTTCAGACCAGGAATCAGATTCAAGCAGAAATGGTTCAACCATTAGCTACTGTCGAGCCTCCCACTGACTCCAACACTGAAGAACAACTCATGATAAAAGCTGATGTTGCACTGTTTTCAGATGAAAACTTCCTACACAGCTGCTATCTCTCCAACATTGAACCCAAGGACGCTCAGGAAGCCCTTCAAGATGTAAACTGGGTCTCCGCGATGCAAGAGGAACTGAATGAATTCACCAGGAACCAAGTTTGGGAACTTGTGGATCGTCCTAGGCATCAAGGTGTTATTGGTGTGAAATGGGTCTTCAAGAACAAGAAGGACGAACTAAGAGAAGTTGTTCGCAACAAGGCTAGACTGGTTGCCAAGGGTTACTGCCAAGAAGAGGGCATTGACTTTGATGAAACCTTCGCACCAGTAGCCAGACTGGAAGCAATCAGACTCTTCCTCGCCTATGCAGCTCACATGAAGTTCAAGGTCTACCAGATGGACGTAAAGAGCGCATTCCTGAACGGCGTACTGAAGGAAGAAGTCTACGTGGAGCAACCGCCAGGCTTCGAAACTGACTACACCAAAGTGTATAAGCTACACAAGGCTCTTTATGGGCTAAAACAAGCTCCTAGAGCTTGGT
Organism: Leonotis leonurus; assembly: GCA_026898415.1. Classification (NCBI taxonomy): domain Eukaryota; kingdom Viridiplantae; phylum Streptophyta; class Magnoliopsida; order Lamiales; family Lamiaceae; genus Leonotis; species Leonotis leonurus. Next base: position 22,789 of record JAPKLX010001128.1, on the reverse strand, counting down.
ATGACACTTTGTCTGTTTTTCTTATTGAATCAGGTTTCAAGTGTGGATCAGTGGATAGAACTCTATTCACCATCAAGTATAATGGAGACATATTAATCGTTCAGATTTATGTTGATGACATTATATTTGGCTCGAAGTCCAAGAAGCTTTGTGACAAGTTTGCTACGTTGATGAAAACTCAGTATCAAATGTCCATGATGGGAGAGATGGGATTCTTTCTAGGATTCCAGATCAAGCAATTCCCTGAAGGCATCTTCATCAACCAAGCCAAATACACAAAGGAGCTGCTCACCAAGTTTGGACTTCAGGACAGCAAATCAGTGAAGATTCCAATGAACACAAATGGAAGGATAGAACCAGATCCTGAAGGAAGGCCAGTAAACCAAACTGAGTATAGAGGAATCATTGGATCCCTTCTATATCTCACTGCCAGCAGGCCAGACATCACATTCGCAGTTGGCGTGTGTGCACGCTATCAAGCCAATCCAAAGGAGTCACACATGGAAGCTGCTAAGAAGATTCTGCGCTACCTGAAGGGCACACCCAATCTTGGTTTATGGTATCCTTCAGATGACAACTTAGAACTAACTGGTTATTCTGATGCTGATTTTGCAGGTTGCAAGTTAGATAGGAAATCTACTTCAGGAACATGTCAGTTCTTGGGAAACAAACTGATCAGTTGGTTCTCCAAGAAGCAGACTTCAGTTGCCACCTCCACCACTGAAGCAGAATACATGGCTGCAGGAAGTTGCTGCTCTCAAATTCTCTGGCTCAAGCAACAACTTCGAGACTATGAAGTGCCTACCACTCAGGTTGCAATTTATTGCGACAGTTCAAGTGCCATTGCCATCACTCAGAACCCAGTTCTACACACAAGGTGCAAGCACGTGAACATCAGACACCACTTCATCAGAGATCACGTTGAGAAAAAAGATGTCACCATTGAGAAGATCCATACTGACATTCAAAGAGCAGACATCCTCACCAAGCCACTAGAAGAAGCAAGATTCAAAATGCTAAGTGGAAGACTTGGCTTACTGAATCCTGATCTTTCCTGAATGTGTTCACTAAAGGTACAACTCTACATCTATCTAACTAATGTCTTAATGACTCACTGACTCAGTATTCTCAGTACACTGAAGTCATGATCATAATAAGACACAAAACAACGTGATGATCACATTCTGAATGACTCTACATAGTTATTTCAGATATCAAATCATCACACATTGCAAAATGTTTGTATAAAACTAACCCTGCAGGCCACTGAAGCAACATATTGAAAGAACTTCAGAAACTGAAGTTTTTACAAAGGCCAAGTTCAAGATGATACTTCCACTGAAAGATTTCAGACCAATCTTAAAGAAATATTCCAAATCTGAAACTAAAGGCCACTGAAGGTTCTACAACGAGCACTGACCACAGAGCCAAAACTGAAAGTACATACGCGGTACAACTTAAACTGAAGACTCAAACTGAAGCACTTCAAAATCTGAAGTCACCACTGAAAGGGAGTCTATCAGTTGCCTGTATCTCAACTGAAGTTTAACACTTGCATTTATTTCTCGAATTTATTTCTCTAAGTGTTACTCTATTAAAATCTGAATTGATTGATAAAAGATATATATTTTAGCGTACCTCGGTTTTTGCAATCTTAGTTGATACGCTATCACTGCATTAAATGCGTATCAAATCTGTATAGTAAAAGGTGATTGTACTTGAGTGCTATTTTTATATAATTTGACTTTAGGCTAGTCAAACGTCGCGCGTTCAGTCCACGCGCTGTACTTTCCCGCTCAAAACCCTACTTTTACCTACGTGGACTCTCCCTGACCGTTGATTTCAGTGTACATGCAATCTAATCCAACCGTTGATCTCATTATATATAAATCATCATCTTCTTCGACGGTTACTCACTTCTGCATTTACCTTCACTTCAAGTCTCTCACTATACTGTCTTCCCTAACTCTAAGTGCTTACTGAATCCAGTGCTTTCTGCCTGTTCTCTACTAATTTGTGTTACTTCTTTTCATAATGTATGTTTTGCTCTTGCTTAACTATTTTGTTAATACACTATGTTACGTAAACTGAAAACATTAATTTTATATGTTTCAAATTTCAGATAATCAAAATGGGCAAGAAACCTCTACCACCAGCACTACCCCTGTCTCAACTATGCCAACGAATTTTCCCAGAGCCAACTGCCATTTATTCGCAGACTGATGTGGATGAAGCAAAAGCTATATTTGAAGTGATTCGTTCAGTGAACCTGGATACACTGACAACTCTCCGTCCTCGCAACATATATTCTGAAGCCGTGGTCCTCTTCTATATCTCCCTTGGATATGAAGGAGACCAACTGATGTCGTCACTTCAAGTTAGGGTAAAATGCAAAGAAACAGGCATCATCGAGGAGAGGCCTGTACCACTGAATGTGACAGAGATGCTTCAATCAGTTTTTGGACTACAAAACAAAGGCAAGAGGAACCCCAATCAATTTCTGAAATACAAGACAGACATCCAGACTTTCTTTGACGGTATCCAAGCTGATGGGAAGTCAAAACCTTTCAGTACTGCAAACAACAACAAAACCTTGCTCCGTCCTGAACATCGTCTACTGCTCGACATAGTTCAGATGTGCATTTTAGGAAAGAATTCTTCCTATGAGCAAGTAAGCTGGCAGAAATTGAGCTTGATGCGCAGCATCTATGAAAACGATGGATCAAACTGGGTCGCCGTCATGGAAGAGCTTCTACTGGCTGAAGCTCAGAAACTGAAGGAAGTCAAAGATGGTATCACCATGACTGGAGCAGACACACTGAACCTTGCGACCAAGGTGTCAGTTTTGATCGAGGCGCGCTTCAAGAATGCCGAGAAGCTCTTCGCCTCCCACAAACCGTTTGAGCAAAAGCTGCTGTTCAGCTCAAACCTGGATGTTCTTACATCCATGTATGGCAAAGTCAAGGCCATACAGATGGAGTCTGAGATCGCCATCCCTGATGTTGATCCCATTCAGGCTATAGAGGATTATGATGAGACTGCTCCTCCCTCTCCTCCCAAGAAAAAGAAGAGAAAACTGATTCAACGCCCTCATGGCACCCTGATACTGAAGAAGCCGCTGGCTTTAGTTGATGAAGACACTCCTCCTCCCTCTCCACCTTCTGAGGACGAGGCACCTCAGTTCCAACTTGCCAAGCGCCCCCGCATTCTCCTCCGCATGTCTGATAATCCATCTCCTCCCCGCCAATTGTCCCCTGAAGACCAAATTGTTCTTTCCAAAATCCTAAAGTCTTCAGGTCAGCCCTCCTCTCCTCCCAAGTCTACACTTCTTCTCACTCCCACTAAAACCGTGGTTCACATCTCCTCCCCTGAACCTGTTCTCATTTCATCTCAACCTTCAACTCCTAAACCACCTTCCTCTCCTAAACCACCTCCACCACCTACTGAACTCTCTCCCACTGAACCCATCATAACCATACCTGAAACAGTTACTGAACCATTACCACCTCCACCACCTACTGAACCTTTCCTAACTGAAATCCCTACTGACACTCAAACCATCCTACCTCCACCAATTCTTATCCCCACTCCCTCTTTTTCAGAAATTCACACTACTTACCCTCCACATTCTTCTCCAACCCACCCTGAGCCTCAAACCCACATCCCCTCACCTCACAACACACCCTCACCTTCTACTTATTTTTCTTCACCTGAACATTTTCACTCACCTCCCCAAACTGACCCTAACCCTACCCGAACTGAACCTCCTGTTCAACCACTCCTTTCCACTGACCCTCACCAAACTCACCCTGAGTCCCCACCTATCCTAACTCAACCTACCTCACCCCCCACTGAAACTGAACCTTCCCGTCATGAAACTCACATCCAAGCCTCTACTTCTGACACTTCTGACCCTTCTGCAACTCCTGCTCATTACTATCTTAACAATATTGAGTTGCAATCTCTTCAATTCCTTTCCTCCACCTTTCCTGAACTTTTCAACCACCCTCACCTCGCCCAAATTTGTCAACGGCTCTGGTCCTGGAGGACTATCCGATTTTTGGACTCTCAAGCTCTCGAATACAAAATACAGCTTGACGGCATGAGTGCCTTTTTGATGGAAGAAGTCGAGCTGAAGACCTGTTTTCAGTTCTCGGACGCCAATGATGCATTTCTCAATGCTGAGGCTCTTATTGCGGCTCAATTGGCCCAGGCTGAAGCCTCTGCTGGGCGTACGTACTCTCGAAGGCCAACCTCCGCCGGTCCTTCTGCTTCTGCTCCAACTCAGTCCATGGCCGTGGTGCCTTCTTTTGCTAAGTCTTCTATTCCTGAGGTCCCTACCTCAGATGATGTTTTTGTTGGCGCTCATCGCCATTTTGTCGCCACTGAACTCAAGAAGCTTTTTGAAGCTGAGAGTTCACGCATCTCCAACCAGTTTTCTGCTATGCTCAATGCCCTCCAGGCCAAATACTCAGAACAACTGGATGCTCAGACCCTTAAATTTCAGACAACCATCGCCGCGCTCACTGAAGAAAATGCTACACTGAAGAAAGAGATTTCAGTTCTCGGTGCTGACATTCCAAATCTGATTCAGAATGCCCTGAAGTCTCAACTGCCTATTGTTACTGACTCAGTTCAGAAAGAGCTCAGCTCACGCACCCCCGACAATTCTAAATTCAAGAAGCTCATTCTTTCTTGCAACAACAACCGTACCCATCTGTCTTCTCTCAGATCCGATTTTGACAACGCTTCCAAGGACTTATCCGCTGTCTGCAATGCTCATGGCAAATCTATCGCTCGCCAACGCTCACGTCTCAGAACAGCCAAGAAGCGTGCTGACTCTACTTTTGTCCTGGCTGAGCGTGCCAAATCTATTGCTGATGCAGCAAGTACAGCATCTATGAAGGCTTGCTCTACTGTCAGGAAGAAATTATCCTCCAAGCCTTCAGAAGCTAATCGTGTGATTGCTGACTGTCGTGCACGTCTCAGTCACATTGAACATTTTTGCCAAAACATAGCTGATGCCAATGACGTTCCATATCAAATTCCAGCTACTCAGCCTCTATCCTGGTTCGCTGACCAACCCCCTACTGAACTTATTGCTGATGCCAATAAGGGGGAAGGGAAGGAACCTGAAAACCCTGCACCCGAATCTGAAGAAAAAGAAGATGAACAAAAAGACAAAGAAGATGAAGAGCGAGAAGAGACTCCTGAAATTGAGCTGACTGATGATGAGAAGGAATAATACAAGAAATGACAAGGACGGACACTCAATTACCGTGCCTTTTGTTCTGAATTTAAATCTCTGTATTTCATTCTGTTCTGATCACACTCTGTACTGAAACTCTCAATGAATGAAATGCAATTTTTGTCTATCTTTGACCTCAACCTGATGACAACCATCTAGTTGTCCAGGCTCTGATTCATATATATTTTTTGGTTTGATTTACCTATCTGATTAACTAACCCATCTCTTCTTATAGTTTAAGTGTTCTCCAGTTTAGGGGGAATTTCTTAACTTAGATAGATGTGTTCAGGTTAGGTATTGGCATCATCAAAAAGGGGGAAATTGTTGGGAAATATTTTATAAGTGTTTTGATTCAGATTCCAATACCTCCCCTGAAAAGATGTTATAAGTCCAAAACTAAATCTTAGTGTTCTTAAGAACTCACTTGTTAAGGAGTTCTGATTTTCTTTCAGGTACACTGAAGAACCTTACCACTGAAGATTCAAGGATCCCAAAACTGAAGGACCTTCCCCACTGAAGGTCAACCTGAAGTTTTGAAGTTGAAGCTAGAAGCTAAGTCTTTGCCAAACTGAAGATCAGTACTGAAGTTCCATACTGAAGATCAGTACTGAAGTCCCACACTGAAGTCTGCACTGAAGCTACATACTGAAGTTCTCTACTGAGTGACAGCCTAGCTCGTAGGCATTTCCTTTTATGGCAAAAATCTCGATTAGGTGAACAAGATCTTTTTGCAGACACCTAAAATGGCAAAAAGGACGAAGACTCCAACGGGAAGAATTCAAATTAAACCTTCTCTCTCAACGGTCTTATTTTATGAGAGAACTATAAATACCCCGATGCTTCAAACGCTTCATATACCGGTTACTCTGCTATCAAACTACCATCGCTATTTCTGCTCTCAAGCTTTCATGCAATTTACTTCAGAACACTCACGAAGCTTTCAGTTCTCATCTCTTAGTGTTCATAGCGATTCATTTGTAACCGAAGAACAATCATAGCATTCGATTTAGCTCTAAGCTAGTAGTGATCAGTTTGACTGTAAATCCAACCTACACGGTTGATCACTGTAAGATTGTTATATCTCCATTATGTTGGAAACCCTCGACTAACATCGAGTACTCGTGGACGTAGGAGTTTTTATCTCCGAACTACGCAAACCATACCTCTGTCTCTGTCTCATTTAAATTCAGTATTGATTATTTATTATATTTCATCCACTGAATATTGATTAAGTGAAAAGAGAAACTATTTCATTAAGTTTTCTGAAGCAAACGAGTAAGATTTAAAGCCACCACATTCCGCACACTTAAGTTATTAGTCCATCAGTCAAACACTAAGTGTAGACTGAAGGATTCCTAACTGAAAGTACAACTCTACACTGAAGTACCTCCCTTCAGTTCAGGAGCCACTGAAAAAGTTTTAACTTGACAAAAACTGACTGGTGTATCCCCCCCCCATACACTCAGTTAAACTCGTTTCGGGACCAACAACTACTTTTAAACTCTTCTTAAATCCCGTGTCCAAAAACAAATGAAACAAACTGGACGGGACGGCGGGAGTAATAGCTTTTGAAAAGAGAGTTTTGTGCTTTAAAACTTACCGAAAATAGAAATGTGTCTAATTGGATGAGACATTCCAATAAAAAAAAAATTCGTCTAATAAAGTGGGACGGATGAAGTAATTTAATATTGTACCAATCTGAGCTAAGACTCTAAGTTTAGGGGTGAAAATTTGAGCCGGCCAGTTGATAAATTCTCGTCCTGACGAAATTCAAGATCTAATTACCTGAATTTTTCGAGAATATATTCGGGATTTTTATCCCAAAATGAGATCGAGACTAGGGGTGAGAATTTGGGACCGGAATTTAGGATTTCCCGGTCCCGACCCGAGTCCTGAATTTTTCGGGACTGGGACCGGGACCGGGACCGGGATTGCATAAATAAAAAATTTCGGGACTCGGGAGTCCCGAATCCCGATCGGGACTCCCGAAGTCCCGAAATTAAATTGAAATTCGGGAAATTTGGTCCCGTTCGAGAAATTTTGGTCCCGATCGGGACTTCGGGACTAATCGGGACCAATTGGGACATAATTTTTCGGGACCGGGATCAGGACCGGGACCAAATTTTTTTCAATTTTCGGGACCGGAACTTTGGGATCGGGACCGGGACTCCCGGTCCCGTCCCGATTCTCAGCCCTAATCGAGACTATAAAATTTGCAAATTTTAGAAATAGGAAATCGGGACTTAAGCCTATCTCTAATAATGAATAAAAATTCAATTAATTACCCTTTAAATTGATTAGTCATAAAGACTTACTCTTATGTACAGCTTGCAGTTACTTCCTTATCTTCTAAAATAGGAAAATTTTGAAGATAATATATAAATTTTGTTAAACATTATCTAAAGTATGGGCAGCTCCAATTTTGTTTAATTTTCTTCCATAACTTCATTGAATTGTTCATCATTGACTTTTATTTATACATCCATGTAATTAGTTTGGGTAATAATATTTTATCATCTCATGCAAAAATTTGTGGACTTTTTTTATGATAGATGCAGAGATAAAGTTCTGTAATTAAATAAATTATGCTCAACATGCAGTATAATAGTTATTGTTTCTTTTAATGACTATTTATTGCATATATGATAGAAATTAAAATCCAAATGTTAGGTGATAATTCATCCAACTAATATATAAAAGTCATGCAAACATATTTACTTTATTTATTATTTAATTAATGATAGTAATACAAAAACTGGGCTGCAAAAGAAGAATCATCAAGCCTGCATGCAGATGGTATATTAGGAAGCAAATTTAATTCAATAATTCATCATGCTCGTTGACTTTCTTTTATTTTGTATTTATTTATTTATTTATTTAATCACACACATATATACATATATTGTGCTAACGAAAAACTATAAAACAAATTGGTGTATTACGGCATCTTTTCGGAAAAACTTTTTCAACATTCTCATTATTCCTTTGGTTAATGTATTCCTGCAACATGTTTAATTAATTTAACGTATACTTCCTCCATTACTTTTAAGTGGCCGCTTCGCCAAATATGTGAGAATTTTTTGATCAAATGTGATCATTTTTAGTGAGACGGATGAAGTATATTATACTCTATCCGTCAACTTCAATTGTTTTATCTTATATTCTCATCGTCACCCAACTTTAGTTGTTCCATTTTATATTCTAATCATCATCGTCATTCGTCATGCATACAAAGAAATTGGACAATTCAATAAAAAAAATCAAAAAAAGAGAAAAAAAACTTAGGCATGGCCCACATAGTTGATCAATAGTAATTTGTACGTATATGTATGTATATGAGTATGTATGTAGTAGTGCGTGTGTGTGTTTTTGAAGAATGCAAAGGAGAGATGATGGTGGTGGTAAGATCGTGTACATCCGGTCCATTCACCACTCACCATCATAATGTAGTGTAATTATTCTAAAATTACTATCGTATTTTGAATACTAAACATAACCTTTGTGTGTCTAACCTCATACAATTCTTCCTTCCCCACTGCCCAAAGTAGACAATTTCTTCCATTTTTTGTCTAATCTTTTTGTAAAAAAGAGGAATCAAAATCAAAATCAGACAATCTCTACGGTAACTGAATTTAATTAAGATTTAACAGAACAACTTTATAAATTTTCAAAAATTCAAGATACAGATAGATGATGAAATCGAATTTCATTTTTAAAAATTGAAGATATAGATCATGAAATTAAATTTCATTTGTTTTTTTGAAGAGAGATCAATTTATCGAATCCTCCATAAAGATGCCACAAGTACAATTCGATTACAAAATATCTAACAAAAGCCCAAGACTATAGAAGGCCACGTTCATTTGTTGGGCCATAAACGTACGTGTGTATTGTGCGTGTTTTGGTTGATGAGTTCAAATGTTTGTAAAATACTACCACCCTGTCGTTTCCAAAACGAGGTATATTCCATTTTGGATGTCCTCTTTCCAAAGAGATGCATTTCTCAAAATACAAATAATAAGAGATTTTAAATAGGTGTAATTAGGAAAACTAATTGTATCCTTATTAATTTTTTTTACATTTCTAGAACATTTTAAAGCATAAGTAAAAATTTCTTAATTCGTATGCCAAAAAGAAATGTCTCCCTTTGAAAAGAACAGAGAGGTACAATTTTAAGGATATAAAAAAAATACTTCTATATATATAATAATGAAAAGTAATAAAAAAAAACTAAATTAAACCTCACAAATTCAAATCCCTTTCTACTCAGTTGAAAGAGAAAGTTGAATAATTAATTTATTAATGTTTAAGAAAATTAGCCCAATTAAAATTCTTCTTCTATCCGTAACTATTTTTTAATAATTTCATACTACTCTTTTTTTAATAATTTGAGTATGATGAAATTCTTATGTCAGCAAATAAAACAAGAGAATGGTAGAGTTGCAGTAAGCGCCGCAGCCAAGATTAATTGACAGTTGCCATTCACAAAAAGGCTGTCCAAAACACTTCAAATTTGAACACACCTCTTCAAATTTCTAACTTCACATATTACTTGTATATATATATATATACAAAACAGTACTTACGTATTGTTACATGCAAGAGACAAAATTCGACCTTGAGAGTCGATCGAGTACCATCACCATGGCTGCAACTTAAATCAGTCGACATTGTCAGCATTCCAATATTCCCTTTTTCTGCCCTTTGCAGATTGTTTTTTGTCGATTCTATTACAAGAATTGTAGGCCTAAACCATTACAATATTTCAAATCTATGTTATGAATAATATAAATTAAAATAGAAAATTATAAAAAACAACCATGCATGATACTAAATATTTGAGTCAATACGAATTAATTTGTTTTTACATCGTGGTTGAGATTTTACATTACCATGCTCAATTAATCTAGAAAATATGTATATTAACTCAAATATTTAACTAACTCGAATTTCTACCTATCAAACCGAATTCGAGTTTGATTTATAGAAGTCGAATCCAGGCCACATTTGAGGATATCATAGAAGTAAAAATGAGATGAAATACACAACATACATAACATGAAAGCTTGATATTATATGTAAATTATTATAAAAAAGAAGAAGAAGAAATTATTGTACAATTTCCAATCACATCGAATCGCTACCTTCCTCACTAATCAATAATTAATACAAATCTCAATCTTTAATTTTCTGAAAATCTCTTCGGCGACCACAGGCATGCCTGCACAATTTTCAACAGAACAAAACAAAAAAACACATATAATAAAATCCATAACACGAATATTTCTATCAAATCAAATCTTAAACTATTTTTCTTGCAATAACCCCCAATTTCTTTTTCAAAAAAGATACGTACATTGAAGGAGAGACGAGACCTTGGGCGTCGGAGCTTCACGGCCGTGTCTTGCTCTGTATAAATATTTCCGGGGGAGTCGAGAAACGCGCTTCTCTGAACCGGCGGGGACCACAGCCCGCTCTGGGCGTAGTCGAAGTCGAATTCGGAAGCGTCGTAGAATTTCGAGAGGAGCTTGTCGGAAACGGATTTGGAGACCAGCTGAATTCTCTGGTGGTGATGGTGATGGTGATCGGGAGAGGATGAGGTTTCAGAGGTGGGCATTTTTATTGGGTTGTAATTATTATTTTTGTAACTCGAATATGTGCGGACGAGGTTACTGATGAAATGCTTCAATGGCGTTTGTTGGTTTGTTGTGGTGGGGTAAATGACAACGAGATTACACAAAATTAATGCTAAGCTCTTATTTAAAGATAACGTGTATGTATATATGTAAGAATATATGTGTGTGTGGTTGTTCTTTGAAATTTGAATCTAATCATCTATAATATATTTGTGTGTGTGCAATTATAGAGTTGGTGAACATGTAAAGCATTATTAGCTTCTATATATATATATGTATCACCACTCACCACCTCCTTAATAATGCTCTCAAATTTAATTTGTGGATTTGTTTTCCTTTTTAAATTTGGTTGTATAAATAGCAACATTTTCAAATTTGTAAACCCTACCAACTTTTTTTTATCTTCTAATTTTCATTATCTAACAAAAAATAGGAAGTATACTAATTTTACTATTGGTCCCACCCTTTACTTGCTATGAAATGTTATTGTTTAGCTTTGTTCTTGAATTTAAATGTTTTATATGTGAGTTAATTTTATGAGTTTATTACATCTAATAAGAATTTATAATCATTTTTAATATTTAATATTAAATTGATAAATTTAAACAATAAAATATTAGTTATAATTTATTCTATTATAATTTCTATTGTTAATAAATACTACTAATTAAATAATAAATATAATTGTCGGATATAAAAGTGGGATATTATTATTGACTCCTTCCATAATTGTATCCTCCCTTAAATAATTGGAGTACATAAGAAGATAATAATTCAATAACCATTTATAAATATAATGTCAATTTTGAACTATTTTGTCATAATGGGAAAAAATTTCAAATTCAAATCAAAACTATTATTCCAACCGTGCAAGTAAATGCAGTTATGGCACAATTGAAATTCCATAACCACTTAAATTTGTGTGTGTGCATATATATATGTATGTATAAATTGAAGGGGGTGAATCATTTAGGAATTTAATCAAACAGTTCGTCTACAGAAATTAACTGTTGAAATAAGTTATTTTCATTTTTGAGGAAGAAATAATATCGAATTCCTACCAAAGAGTAGTGAATAATTTATTTGTTCATGAAATTAACCATACTGGCTCAGGAATTTCATCGAACAGTTTGGTTACGACAAATATAATGCAAGAACATAGGTAATTTGAAGCTCCTCTCCGCCGCCACATTCCGGCCATGCAAACCGTTCATACCCTCTATAAAACACCAATATATACAATCCCACCATCACCATTGACTACCAACACACACAGACAAACACAAGGCATGCATCTTCATAGCTTCTACCAATGGCCAACTCCTCAGTCCTAATCCTCCTCCTCATCGCCGCCGCCTCCGCCGTCGCTACCTCCGCCTACACGTCGATGGTGACGACAGCAACGAGAGGTGCTCGATGGAGATGCCGATGAACCCGTACATGCGGAGCCAGATGAATAGATCCCCCTTCCTAAGGCGCCAAGGGTCGAAGTCGGAGCTCCAGAATATGAGATCGGAGTGCCGGTGCGAGGCGTTGATGAGGATGATGTCGGAGATGCAGATGAAGATGATGGCCTGCAACATCCCCTCCATTAGAATTGCCGCTTAAACGCTTTCCTTCATTACTTTCCTTCATAAAGCGCTCACCTCACTTGGGCATTTCATCGAACACTGTGTACGAAAAATTGAATTTCAAGACTAAAGAGTTTATTTATAAATTAATAACTTATTTTAACTGAACTTATAATTTGTCGAGTAGCTAAAAAGGATAATATAAATAAAATTATACATACATAGAGTTGTTAATGAATGACGACAATCAAATTATTTTGTAAATGATCGATAACGATATCGAGGGATTTTATATTTTATTTACAAAGCAATTGGTGCAAAGTGCTTTTGTGGGACCATCCAATGTTAATGGTATATTTGGTATTGAAATAGTCGTCTTAGGGTAATTACACTGTAGTGAATAATTTCTGAGATAAATATCGTATCTAATATAGTTTTAAATGAAAATATTCATTAGTTAATATTTTGTTTAAACATTTTTTGTTTGCATAAATATTATATATGGTTATATGATTTTCCTTTTCTAAATTAACTGCTAATTTAATTTATTATATTAATAAAATTTAAAATTTTAATATTATTAAGTGAATGGATAATGAGGACTGAATCATCCAGTATATTGGTGTGGTACAACTATGTATAAATTGAGTTTAATATAAAATTGAAGAAGTCAATGTTAGTTGGATGAACAATTGAATTTTCAAAGTACGAGTACCTATAATTTCATCTATCTATTTATTTTGGAATATGGTGGGGTATATCATATATATGTAGCAATATAACCAAGACTATTAGAGATTAAATAAAAATAAATAAATGTCACATCTAATGTTTTGAATATAATATACTATTCTATCAATATCGAAAGGTTTTTTCTTTACCTTTTTTGTCAATAAAAAACAACTACCCTATCAATTGCACTTACCAACATAAACACAAAGACAATTTTTTAATTATAAAGAAGAAAGAAAAAAGATCCCCTCTATGAACAATATATCTTTCAATATCTCAATTTAATTAGTTGTTTTTTTTATAATTATTTAATTGCTGTTAAATTAAATCAAAGTGAAAATTAATAAATTTTATTTGATTATTAGTAACCAATAAATAAACATTAATTTTCATAATTTAAAGTTTGAATAAGAATTAACAAACAAATCACACCATATGTTATTTGTTATTTTTGTACACTAAGTAATTAATAAAACGAAATACTTAATTATACTTTTTGACATTATGTATATTCATTAAAAATTATAACACAAAATACATTTTAACGAGTATATCAAAAAATTACATATAATATATTAAAATAGGGAAAGAATGAGTACAAATACAATAAAAACTCTAGATATAGATATAAAATGATTAGAGTCAAGGCTAAAGTAATTAACTAATCATACTATATTACGAGATTAGATAATAGCTAAGATCATTAGCCGTTAGAAACAAAGAGAAAGAGCCTAATTAACTACTAATTATTAATTAACAACTAATCAACTATGAGAAGAGTATCATTCTAACATTATACTCCAAAAATAAAAATCAATTCAACAATTAATAAATCACAATTAATTAAAAAAACTCTTCACATAATCAATGCAGATTAAAAGAAGCCCCTCTCTCTAGCCGCCCCCATGCTCCGCCGCCGCTCCTCCGCCGCGCCACGGCGGAACACCTTCGAGCACTCCGGCAACTCCCCGAGTCCGGCGAAGAGATCCGATTCCTCCGCGCTGAAAATCATCGCCATCTCTCTCTCCGCACTGCTCCTCTCCTCCATTAAAACCGGGCTCTCGAGAATCACGCTCGGCGCCGATTCGAACTCCGTCAGCCAATCAAAATCGCCGCCGTGAACCACCGCCGCGTCCTGGCAAAACCTATTATCGTAAAGAAATTCTTGGGGTTGAGTGATGCGATGCTTCTCCTTCGCATCCTCTTCGTCTTCTTCGTCCTCGTCATCCTCTAATTCTTCATCGGAAACCAAGTTTGCAGCGGCGGCGGAGGGCGGCGGCACGCGGTGGTGGATGCTCCGAGACGACGGCGGAGGGTGGCTGTGGTCGCAAGAGTAGGTGACGACGAGCATGTTCGGATCGGCTCTGCTTCTCTCCACTTGCTTCCTCGCAGGGCATGCTTTCGAGCTGCTGCATCGGTAGTACCCTCTGCAGAATTCAATCGCCATTAAAGTAAATTAATTAATCTAAGACAAGTAATTAATTATCAGATTAAGGATGTAATTACTAATTATATTAAGTAATTACCTTGGATAAGGGGAGCCCTTGATCGGTTTCTGGCCGTACTTCCGCCACGCCCAAGAATCCGACGGCGGCGCGCTGACGTGGTCGCCTTTAAGCCGCAATCTCTCCATATCTTTCACCGGAACTGAAATCACTTTTTTTCCGATCAACCCTCGTCTGCAAAAATGAAAAAGTTAAAATCTTTATTGTTATTTTGTGCATGCAAGAATAGTAATTAAAACCCTAATCAAACACGCAGACACACACTCTCTATAACTGGAAATACCTAAGCTTGGAGGCGATCTTGGGAGCTTTGGCCATGGCGGAGGAGGGACGATCGGCGGTGTTTTCCGGCGAATTAGAATTTGAAGATTTATTCAATTCACCGACAAAATTGTTGCTGAAGAATCTATTACTCATTGATTGGTGATGATCATGTAATTAATTTATGATCGAGATCTTGCTTCTTTCTTGTTCTTCTTCTACTGAGAAAGAGAGAGGATTGGGTGAAGAGTTATTACAAGAGGAAGATGGGGTCGGAATGCAACAGTTGGGTGATTTGTAGGAATATTATATTTATATTATATATAAATATATAAATAATGGACGTGGGAGAAAATGGTGAATTGATCCAAAGTTGAAAATTGTTATCTAATTACAATGTGAAAGGGACCTTTTATATTGATTGAGAGCAGTTCGATTTTTTATTATACGCGACATCATTTTTTAGTTATATTAATTAATATTATTATATGGTGACAGATATTTATAGCTGCATGCATACGTGGCATTTAACATATAAGAATATATAGGGTATAATATTACAAATTATTATATTAATACGAGAATTACCAGAGTTACATGCGACATGATTACAATGAAATATTCTATCGTTGATAAAAAATAATTTTTAAATTGAAAATAATTGAATCAACGATTGATTATAAGTCCTGTCATTAGTTAACGATAGAATTTCCGTCGTTAACGCTGCATAAAAATTCTATCGTTGATCCATCGTTATTTTAAAACGAATTAAAATATATGTGACAATTAAGTAACATTGTTGCATAAATTGTAAGCACATTAAATATATTCACACCCGGAGATAAAAAGGGATATGTAGCAATTCATACCCCATTATCTCTTGTTGACTTTTAATTTTATTTATTTCGAATTTTAATCTATTTTAATTTGCTATTTAATTACATTTTATATATTTGTAAGAACTGGGAAGGTCGGAATCATGTTGCGCAAGAAACAGCCTAGTTATATTATTATATAAATCAAAGCCCATCTGCATTATATAATATAATAATGTTGTAATTTAATTTGTACGCAATTAACAATTTGCGTGTAATAATGAGCATGAAAATTGGAACCTTTGACTATAGGAAATAAAATATTTCTACAGCCTTAGTCTTAATTAATCCAAAGAAATGTATCCCATGTGGTAGGAAAATCGACATAATAAATGCTCAATCTTGTTTCCAAACTAGTACTAATTTCAATTCCTTTGTTTTCTTCCAAAAATTTTCTTTCATTTCATATTGATAATAATTAATAATCGTATAATTCTTCCATCTATATATATTAGTTATTTTTTTAGACTTTGGTAGTTAGAAACCATAAGTTTATAAATAAATAATTCAATATATATTAATATATAACAACCCCACAAAGAAATTGAATGCCAAATAAGAGATATACCCATCGCAATAATTATAATATGGAATATTTCTATCTATTTTCGGTATATAAGACATAATAGAATAAAACAAAAATGTTCACCCCCGCGAACGATGTGACCTGTCTCGTAGATAAATATTAAATTTTTGAGAAATTTTTTTATTAATAATAAAAAATCAAATATTTAAAATTATAATGACTCATAGGCTGATATATGTGAATAATAACACTTCAGTCGTGAACACGTTAAGAGATATTCGTCGCGGACGGATGAGCGGTGCTCTAGAATAACACACAAAAACACATAATATATATAGAGAGAAAAGTATATTGGAGTTCCATAAATGTTGTTTGAAATTCAAATGTAAGAATATTAATAGGAGTCCCATAAAGGTTGTTTCAAATATTAAATTTGAGAATAGTAATTTATTCTAAATGATGATCTAGATGAAAGAAGGAAAACGTGTTTTTAAATTGATTTATTCCCACTTTGCCCAATTGATTCGAAATCGTGGCATTGGATAACATAAAATTACTTCTTTCCTTGACTTTTCCCCATAGATCAAAGTCTATCAAGAGAAAATAAAATAATATGATCAATTTGATATTCTCTTATTCACAAAAATAATTTACACTTGATTCGACACTAATTTTTATAAATATAAACTAATTAATTATGAAAAAACTGTCATATATAGTTGACTTCTAGTATATAAAATCTGGTAATCCCTCAGGTCCAATAATAATGACACAAAACTTTTGGGTATAATTATTATAGAGAGTGTATAAAGTAGTGTAAGAGTGATAAAAGTGGTAGGATCCACACATTTTTTTGGATCCACACATTTTTAAATGAATAACTTTTACTATTTTATGAATCTGTCAAGCTTAGTGGGACGTTCGATAAGAGAATTGTGCCAAACTTAGTGGGACGGAGGGAGTAGTGAATAAATTATAGAAAATGATTATGATAATGTTAAATGTGTGTATTATTATGTCTAGGTAATATGTATGCAACAAATTGGGCCAGTCGTCAAATGGGCCCAGGCCCAAATAATACATTTGGTGTGGAGCCCACTTATCTCCAGTTTAAATGCAATATACTCCCAACTCTGACTGTACATCCATTTTGTTAGATTTTGATGTTTCAGCTTCAAAACCAAACCAAATATAGAAAATAGACAAATTATACTTCCCATTCTACATTCATCCATCATCTATATATATGTGCAAAAAAAAAAAAAAAAAAATACGAGATGAAACGACGACGAATCGGAATGTAGAGAGATATGAAATGCGAAATAATATTAATATATATTTTTCTTCTTTGAAATATAATTTGTTTTCTCTTCCAACACTTGGGGAGAGGTCACTTTCTCACCTTAATTTCATACTTCAAAATGAAAGTAGCCTTCCACTAGTTAAAAAAAAGAAAAACCTTGCTAGCTAGGTAAAATCAAGTGCTACAACTATTACAAAAAATTTAATAATTGGAAATGGATTGTTGGGTTTGGTTTTGGACAACCTGGAGAATGGTGTCTCTCAAAATTGCAGCATCAAGAGTGTCTAAAACAATGGCTTCCATCCTAAAAAAGTGGTTGCAAGAAACCCTAACTTGCACTACATCTGCATTTACTCTCTCCAATGCCTCTAAAATGGACACCAATATTTCCTCACCTTTCTTGCAAGTCACCATCACTACCAAGTGCCCACTCCCACTCTTCTCCACCTTCACTTCCTCCTTCATTTCATTAAACAAATTCAAACCCTTAAATTATTACACACTAATTCACATGTGTTTGTGTGTGTGTGAGAGAGAGGGGGAGAGAGAGGTACTTGAATGGTGTTGATGAGGTATTGATACTCCCTTTTAATGGCTTCAACTTGGAGCTTCAATTTGTAGATGTACACAAAAGCATCCATTATGATTGAGCTCCTATTCACCTTCAATACCAACAAAAGCACAATTAACTACACACATCATATGATTGACCTGTGAGTGTTTTCTGATCAAACCAGACCATCTTTAACGGGACAGATGAATAATGAGAAATAAAAGTTAAAGCTATAAAGAGAAGAAGATGGGAAGATTACTGATTTTGATTTGGTTAGGGTTTTCAAGATGTGAAGCTTTCTTCTTAGTGCCATTCTCCTTTGTGTTCTTGCTGCCATTCTGTGTGTGTGAGAAGAAATAAATTAAGATGGTTTGGTGTTGCATGGGAGAAGGGTAAAAGGAAAGGTTGGTTTTTATAGAGGGTAAAGAGAGAAAGAGAGGTAGAGGCATGGAATGTTGAGATGGATGTGTACTGACATTATTCACTTTGTCATCATTCTTGAATTATTATGTGTAATAAATTTACAAAGTATCTCTACTCTTTCTTTCTTTGTTTTTCTTTTCCTAATCAATGTATAATGATTGCTACCCGTCGCCATAATTAATCTAAATACATTCACCAATCGCCATGAGAATTTTTGACAAATTCAAGGACCACCATTTCAGATATAATTAATGTACATTAGAATTTCAATTTATCATGTGTTTTCAAAACATAATATTTTTTAATAGTGTTATAATTCAACATCAACATCCAATAGTGAGCATACTTTAATTAAAATAGATATGTTAAGATACATATTAAATTATATATTAATCAAATAAAATATCCTATACAATCTCCATCTAGTTAATTAATCAAATTTATATCGATAGCTATCGATCTGGTCCAAGAAGAGTTTCGTTTCACATATATAACACACATTTGAGAGACAAATCGAAACGCTAGTAGCGGATATCCTAAGTTCGAAATCATTGAGAGTTTTTCTCAAACTAGAATCGATTCGATCCAAGAAGAGTATCGTATCAAGAAAGACACACTATTAGTTGTGGAAATTAAAAAAATAGAATATTTGAGAGGGGATAAGTAAGAATCACGAGCGCCCAATGCAAGTTGCAGTTTTGTGGGTTGAGAGATAGATATTATAGGGAGGTGTCGACTGTTGAGAATCAAAACTATTTGTATTTGTGTTTGTATTTGTATTTGAGATGAATTGAGAGAAAGAGATCAGCAGCAGCAGGCAGCAGTTTGTCTGAAAATAAATCACATGCCCTGACATTTACTGTACTGCCTATTCTGCCCCTCATCTCTTGTCCTATCTCTTCTCTCTGCACTTCGCCCTCCTCCATTATTTTCATCTGCACTGCAAACCCTTCTTCTTTTAATTCACATGATTTTTTAAGCTATTAATTAACATTAATTTACACCTTCCATAATTTCCACTTCTTTTTTTTTATATTCTAATATATATATATATATATGTTGCTTTTATTATGTGCTTTTTTTGTTTTGATGGTGGAATGTGAAATATTAAGTAATTATGGTAAGATTTAATGCTGCATGCATGGCTCTGTACCAAAATAAGAAAGTACTATTTAAATATTCCAACAAAATATTATATTTCTGATGAGTTTGCAATAGAAAATAATTTTTATATATTATTTTGTATAGAAAGGTGAACCTATCAGGCTATCAAGTGTGCAATTTTATTTTATATATATTATATTTTTAGTGACTTTTTTAATGATTAATTACATATATTATTTTTGTATAGAGTGAGATAGGATTCCAAAAAACACCAAATAAAAAAACAAAACTCTGTTAAGACCCGTACGGATTAGAAAATTATTCAAAAAAAAAAATGTTGCAGGAGATGAATTTTCTGGTAAGTTCTGAACCGATTTAAATTTATCAATCACGTTGTAATCTCTTATTCCCATATTTGGAAGTATTCATTATTTTGGAATATTATCTGAAACTGAAAGATACTCTCTTCGCGACTAATTTAGACTATACATTACTTAATTAGTTTACCAAAGCAAAGTCAAATCAATTAGTGAGAAAAATAATATAATTACGAAGCCTATCATCTCATGTTTAGTAGATAAAGTGACTATCTTATGGGTTCGGGATAAAATCAAGGGCACGATACTGTTCTACTATTCTAGAGCTACTATTTATCATTTTATATTGGAAGTATTATTTATATTGGTGTAAAAATATCACTATTCACACTAATAATACACTAATAATAGTTATCCATTTTTTATTTCATCTATGAAATCAAACGCACAGGAATATTTAGTAGTATAGAGTATTGTATTGTATACAAGCACAAAAACCTATTCATCTTTGTCAGATTAAATTCTTGAAAAGAATTTTATAAAATTGCGACAAATAAAAAGTAAACGATTCTCTGTATTTTTCGAAAGACATGTGAATGATTGATCAAGAATGTTGTCATAGAATTCTTTCTCAATTAAATTATTTATTAGTAAAATGTTGACTATATATATATATATATAATTTAAAAAATGAAATAATTAATTAAAGTGAAATATACAAGTGAAAGATGACTATATAGATATAAATATAGCTTTGATGTGTTGATAGACAGACTTCATATTTTATTTATAATATATTATTTTTTCCTATTTTTATACAAAAAACGTTTGTCTTTTACGTTACACTTCTTCTTCGTCACATTGGAGCTCAATTTCAATGACGTTGCTAATCGTTTATCGATAGTTACTACAAAGTAGGCTCATGCAACACGCGGTGTTACACGGTCCGACATTTCGGGTTCGTAAATAGGTTATAGCATGAACAAGCTAAGCTAGGTAGTATGGCAAAGACAATTCAAGTTTCACTATCAATGAAGGCAGAAACGACCAGGAATACAAAATTTGGTGCTACTTTGATTGAAATTTGACAACATATCTCTCTCTTTCTCTCTCACTTCAATTATTAAATTTAAATTGTTGAATAATGTTGAGAGGCATGCTTGAGAATGGCAGAAGAAGCAGAAGGTACAAACCAGAAGAGACCTTGGAATTTAGTAGCTACAAACCTCCTTAAATCACTCTTTCAAGATCTTGCACCATAATATGTACTAGTAAAATATTTTATATAAGTATTTATTAATGTGTGTGTGTAAATATAAGTGGGCCCATTTTTGAGGTGGGGTTTTTAGGTCACTTTCTGTCTACTCATTTCAATGTTCTATGTTTGTGATGCACTGTACAATTGGATTTGAGTGTTGTCTATGGAAATTAAGCATTAGATATTATATGATCAAATTGGTCTAAATCCAATGTTGAGTATTTGAGGATTGATTTTTTATTTTATATGTAATTGATGAGGTGAGATTATTTTAAGGTTGTAGCATTTGAAACTCGATACTCGAAGATATTTGTAAGTCGAAACTCGACTTGATATCAAACTGATTAAGTTCAATAATGTTAGCGAGTCGAACTCGAGCCTTATGATGAGCGGTTTGAATTCGTATGTTATTACAAAATTAGTTGGGGCTATTAATATTATGGGCCAATTATCTTCCATTTGGGCATCTGAACTGCTAAAGTTAATCTTAAATTTAAAGATTTTGGATTTAAGTTATCGATGACCCTTTTAATGAATTGAAGCTCAAAATCAGTAATATGGATATTAAATGAGTTCAAACTCAAGAACAATAATATTAATTAGCGATTAATCACCCTCGAAGTCGATAATTAGATGATCAATCAAACTCGAGCAACAAACAATTTGATATTTAAATGAGTTGGGCTCGATTAAGCTAGTATTCGGCTCATTTATAACCCTAAAAAGATGACATGCCAAATGGAATGCATTTAGACAGTCACACCAAACATAAACGTATATAACAGAAAGGTAGCAGCAGAAAAATTCTTTTCTCTCCTTGTCTTGTTTCTTTTTCTTCCCCCAACACATGAGTTTATTCCTGCTCATAATTCTCAAACTAAGAATATACTACAAATATTCTTATAAATCGAGGGATAAAAAGCCTAAATTTCCTGCTCAAAGAAGCTATAAATAGAGCAATGTATTCCACTACTGTTCATAAAAAAAATGTAACAGTGAGGATGCATTATAGGGTGAATACCCCTTTGGCAGCAGATCTAGCAGTAAATATATATTTCTATGTCATTATCTTTTAATTTTTACTGAGCTTTACTGCCAAAGGAGATTTGCCCAGTAATTCTTCCCATACTTACCATTACAAGGTAATTAAATATTAACTATATATATGTGTAATTCATTATGAGATTTATTTTTTATTTTGTTATGTTTTAACGTGATACAATTACTGTTTCTTTGCTTTTCGGTTAAGAAATAGTGGAAGTCTACTAGAAAATAATTGTACTTTATTTTATAAACAATATGTATATGTTATATATATATATATATATATATATATATATAACTATTTAGTTTAAATTCATATTAAATTCCTTAACTTTTTATAAGAACGTGATATTCATGCATGTTAGTTAGGAACATATATATAAGTGTGTTGGTCCCGAAACGAGTGAACTAAAGATTTGAAATGCGGAATTTG
>JAPKLX010004341.1:0-10123 GCA_026898415.1 Leonotis leonurus | reverse complement strand
TGTCACGCCCGCTTTCTACTAATTCTAGTAAAGCCGGGAACATGACCATCGAAATGAATAATTGACAAGAGAAGAAGGTAATCATTCATTTCATAACATAAAATAAGGACCAAACCCGTAAAATCGGGAAGTCAGAGTCATAAGCTCGTTACATCATAATAGAATATAGAGTTTAGTCTCAGATCTACTACATAAAAGTCTAGCAGCGGAACTTTCAGGATCGCGTAATAAAGCCCTACGTGTATGAAGACACGCAGAACCCCCAAGAGTCAGCTACTATGGAGTCCGACAAAAGCAACACATAGCACCCACGTCTTCTTCATTCTTATCCTGCACGTTTAGAAATACATGCAGGGCTGAGTACAATTGTACTCAGTAGACACGTGCCGAAATCGCACACATACATATATAACTGTCATGCCATTCAAGTGAAACATAGGGATTTTGTCTCTAAAGCACCTATGTTCACAAAATCATTTCTTGAGAAAGTTCTAATTGACTGCAGTCCTAGTTCTTTGTATTCAACCATATCTGAAGTTCTATGTGCCGGGGAAGTGGCCACTTCCCACGAACACCTTGACCGGCCAACCCGCTAAGATGACTCACGGTCCTTTGTGTACACTAGTTCGAGAGAGGACGCTAACCTCACTGGAACCCGAATTCGATTATCATATAACAGATAGGCATCATACATAAATTGAAAACATTTATGGCAGACAGTGCTTGTAAAAACATCTCATTTCTTTTGAAAACATGCACACATATATTTCATAGGGTAAGAAAAGCCTACTTGAATGGTCTTGATTGGTGTTTGCCTTGTTCTCGTGATGCGGATCCGACCTCTCGTCGAAACCTTTAACATGAATCTCGAGTGAGATACATACTTGAGTATATCAAATAAATTCTAAGCCCAAGGAATCATTATCCTTGGTTATCATGCGTGATTAGTCTCGGTCCTTAAAACTCGACTAGTACACGAGTTTAGGAGTCGTATTTCTAGATAGTCGTATAATGATTTCTAAGTCACTGCATAGTTCGAGGATTTACTATACCCAATTAAATAGTTATTGGGTATATAACTAAAGATATTTCTAATTTAATATTTTGATTCTTAAGTCAAAATATCTATAAGTCTTTTATAGGTTAAAATAACCTAGCTAATATATATCTTAGTATGATTCATAATTAAATCAATTCTTAAGATTATATTCTAGTGAACCAATTATAATGTAATTATCTAAATTAATAAATATTTCACTTCTTGGGCTTGGTCCAACTAAATAGGTAAATTCCATCTACATAATTCCTTTAATCCACGACATAAATTGGTTTAACCCATTTGATTAATTAAGTAGCCCAAATCTTTATATAAATTAGACCATCATTTATCTAATTAGACTTGGCCCAAATTATTTTACGTGAAGCCCAGTAACTATCAAGTTGGCCCATACTTAACTATCTCTAGATTCATATTTAGACAAATTTCTATCCCCTCCTCTCGCTGCTCTTTCTCTCACTGTCTATCCCTTGCTCTTTCTCAAGCTTCTCTCTCTCCTTCACTATCTGCCCTTCTTGCCTTCACTATCTGCTCTTCTTGCCTTCACTATCTGCTCGCTATCTGCTGTTTGCTATCGCTATCTGCTGCTCGCTATCGCTGCCGCTCGCTATCTGCTACTCGCTATCTGCTCGCTATCTGCTGCTCGCTATCTCTATCGCCTTCACTATCTGTCCTCTTTCGCTATCGCTGCTGCTCGCTATCTGCTACTCGCTGCTATCTGCTGCTCGCTATCTCTATCGCCTTCACTATCTGTCCTCTTTCGCTATCGCTGCTGCTTGCTCTCTCTCTCTTTCTCCATTTCTTTCTCTCGCTCCAGCTCGCTGTCTGCCCTTCTTTCCACTTTCTGTCTGCCTCTCCTTCAGCTTGCTGCCTTTCTCCCGCTCTCTTGCTCGCTGTTTTCTCGCTTTCCCTCTCGCACAGCTCGCTGCTTCTCTCGCTGTCTTCCTAGCAGCGAGCTGTCCCTTCAACAATGAGCTGTCTCGCTGTCTCTCTAAGAGCGAGCTGTCTCCTTCCTCTTCTCTCTCGCTGCTCTTTCTTACTCTCTCGTTGCCTTTCTTCTTCCTTTCTTTCTCTGCTCTCTTTTCTTCTCACAGCTAGCTGCCTCCTGCAGTTAGCTGTCTTTCCTTTGCCCCCTCGCTCTCTTTCACCCTCACGCTGCTCTCTTTCTAGTCTCTACTTTTGCCTCTCTCGTGACAGCTAACTGTTTCTTCTTTATTTTATTTGATCATTGTCTATTTTACTTACTTAGAGAACATTTTAGGATTATAATAATTCCCTTCCTTCTCAAATTTTATGAGTTAATGGAGTCTTATTAATGGCCATGGTTTCAGATTGGTTTTGGTTGGTTCGAGGTCGTCTAGTGTTGTTTATAACCTGTTCGGAGCTCGTCCGAACTGTTCTTAGATCCATTCATTAACATTCTGAGGTAATATGAGGCTGTTCGGAGGAAATCCTTATTTCATATACTTCTTATTACTCTAACTCGTTAGGTGTAAATCTTATATTCTTCTTCTTTTATTATGCAGCTCATCGGTTAGGGTAGGTTGTTCATCCATATTCATCTGATTTCATCCACATTATTTAAGCAATACATAGAAGCATGATTTTCTTACGTTAAGAGCATGTCTCTCTAAGTTCAACTGCAGTCCCTACATTCATGGTCCAAGCTTCTACGTTTGAAATCAGTTCTTAAGTTCAAAGTTCAAGCTAGGTTCATTCTAAAGCTGTTTTGCATGTGTAATCCATTCCTAAATCTAGTCCTAAGAAGCATGAACATAAAATGCTAAAGCTTCAAACTCTTACCTCAAGATGTCTCTATATTCTCTTTCGTGCACACCACTGCTGTTACTTCACTTCTTCTGGTTTCCTTCGAATTCCAAATTCGGCAGCGTTTTGGTATGGTGATATTTGGGTGTGGGTTGAGTTAAAAATTCTCCCCCTTTATATAGAAGATTGAATCCTTAACCCTTACTAATCTTATGCGTTAATTGCTTATTCTTTTTTTTTGATTCGCAGGCATGGCGATTGGTGGAGACATGAGGCGTCGCTGTGCAGCTAGGATTAGTAGGGAGTAGGGTGCCTGTTACACGCTAATGCCTTGCTAAATCTGATTATGGGGAATCTAACCGTTTGCACGCTTGCTTCCTTTCCTACACTTCCGATCCACGCTGGCGTCTTACGTGTATTTATATTGTATGCATATATATATACATATGTTTCCCCCCCTCGGCTAGGTGCAGGTTCGAAACCCAGCAGCCCATTTATAGAGTACATTCTTCCTTTATATATATATATAACTGTATATTACACCTTCTTACTAATTATACTTCTTATTTTTAGCAATTAAGCATTTGTACAAATTATAATATTATGCCATGGGTCTTAATGTATAATGATATCGATTAACGAATAGTACGTATCGTAACAATGGAGATTAATAATAGTAACTAATAACATATCTTAGGTTAAATAATAACGGAGTTGCTACTCGTCATCAAATTTAAATACATACTTGAGACCAAGGGTTTCGTAATAATGACAATTTCGAGGAATTCACTACTTATGTCGGAATTCAAAATGCGGGGTATTACAACTCAGTAAACACGTGCCGAAATCACATTCGTACAATATATTTGCCATTGCCGTAACACAGTGCAACATAGAGATTTTTGTCACTAAAGAACCTATGTTCACTAAAATTCTTGTGATCTTAAAAGTTTGACAACGCTGTCTATGTTCTGGAGTAATCATACATATCTGTAATTCTATGTGTTGGGAAAGTGGCCACTTTCTGAGAACACTAAACCGGCCAACCCGCTAAGATGACTCACGGTTCTGGTGTACACTAACCTTAAAAGATATATATCTTTAAAGGTCCGAAATCGATTAATTGTTCAACAGATACGCATCATACCAAAATATAAATATTTTCGACAATGCAATACTTCATAAAGCTTTAAATTCTAGAGCATTCTAAACGAAAATCATACTTTGGTACAACACATACGATTTTGATTTGTAAAAGAAAGCCTACCTGAACTGCTTCCTCGTCTAGTAAGATCTTGAGTCATTGATGTCTAGAGCTTTCCCTTTTGCTAAACCTTAATCGCAAATACGATAAAGATACTCATCGTGAGTATAGAATTTATTTCATCTAAAAATGAAATAATAATTCTATTATTCCATTAATGATTCTAATCTTTTCACTCGACTAATATTTGAGTACTTAAAGATTTCTATAACCATTAAAATATTACTACTAATTTCATAACTTAATAGATCTAAATTATTGGATTAAACCTAACTATTTATATCCAATCCCTTTTATTTCTAACTTTAATCCAAAGATTAATTTTATTAAACCATTATTAAGGGATAACTTAATCCATTCCTAATACCCAATCTAGGCCCATTCTATATACTCAATAGGCCCAATAATTACTTAAAAACGAGCCCAATCTACAGCTTGTAATTCAGCCCATTAGATTTTAATGGTTGGCCCGTTTGTTTAATATTGAAAATGGCCCATCCTTATTATATTATGCCCGGCCCGCTAGGTGACTTCGACCCGGCCCGTGGGTGCCCTTCTAGATTACTCCTCCTAACCCTAGCACAACACCTTCATCAGCCGTTCACCCTTCTCCCTCGCCTCTCTCGCTGCTGCTCTCTTCTCTATCTCGAGCTCTCTCTCTATTTCCATACCACATATGCACACAATCATTTGCCCCTCTCTCGTCTCTGCCATCTCTCTCGCCTCTGCCCTCGATTGTTTCTGGAGA
The DNA here is from genome assembly GCA_026898415.1 of Leonotis leonurus. Classification (NCBI taxonomy): domain Eukaryota; kingdom Viridiplantae; phylum Streptophyta; class Magnoliopsida; order Lamiales; family Lamiaceae; genus Leonotis; species Leonotis leonurus. Next base: position 5,287 of record JAPKLX010004341.1, on the reverse strand, counting down.
AAAAAAACTCACCGGAGTTTCATCGCCGATTACATACAAGGTAGAAGTATTACCTTTCTTCATTTCTATGTTTGTAATTTATAATTTCAGTCTTGAATCTCTAATTCTCTTTTAGCCCTCACCTCCTCGACTCTCTGTTTCTCTCCAGTCTCTGTCCTCCCTCCGCCTCTCTTGGTCTCTCTCGGTTGCGGTTGTTCCCGGTTGGGAAGCTCACCGAACTCATCCTCATCGAAGAAGGTAAGCTTCCTCCTTTTCTTTTGTTCTTTCCAGTTTGGATTTATGTTTTCAGTTTATGAATTCTGTATGCTCCTATTATTGATTTTAGCTTTGTTCTAATAATCTGATTGGTTTTTGATTGAGTTTAACATTCTGGATTAATTTACCCTGGTTGATTTATTCTAATCATCTAGATTTTGGATTTGTTTGGGAGCTTAACATTCTGCATCTGAACCTGGCTTCCCTTTTATGAAAATGGAAGAAGCTTTAGTTGTTAAGAATTTTCAAAATCCGATTTGTTTAGATTTAGTGTCGGTTTGGCTAATTTGGGTTCTTGGACAAAATCCCATAATTTCATATTTCGTTTATAATGTTGCTACTGATCCTTCACCGTAATTTATTTTTGCATTTTAACTCCATAACTTATCATTGCTGCATGTTTTAATCCCTTTTTTTTTATTTTTTTCTGTTTTGACCGAGGCTTTGAGGCTTAGGTAGAGAAGGATTTAGCAAGGATTTTGAGCTCCAAAGGTTTGGTTGTACTGTGAGGTGATTCCTTTATTTTCTAAGATTTTTATGACTTGAGTTGGTTTTTCTCATTCTGGAATGTTCTAAATCTGACTACATATATATATGTGTTCTGCAGTTCTAAAAGCTAAGTATAGTTTCTAAAATTCTGAAAATGTAATTATTGTTCTGTGTTTCTGAAATCTGACTTTAGTTCAAGGTTCTGTACTTGTATGAATATAAGGTGGAGTAGGAAATCTATTTGCTAGGCAAAGTGTACAGTGTACTGGGATGTATATATTCAGATAGGATTTCTATGTTCTGAGATGAATATGCATGGGTTCTGTAATTAAAGTATAAGTATGTGGCTGTGTTTTAATAACTTTTAAGTTGGTTTTTCTATTCTGCAGGTATAAACATATTGAGTATGTTCTGGAGGTTGCATAATAAAATCATAAGTCTAAGTTCTAAAATCAGAATCTATGCATATAAGTATTTATATGTTCTGTTCTCAAATCTGCATACATATATAGATATATAACTAGCTAAGTGTTCTATTCTAAGGTCTGAATACATATATATATATATATATATATATATATCAGTATGTGTTCTGAATCTGCATAATGCTTTCTATACAATTTAGAACCTAAAAGCTCCCCAGTCTTCTAAGTTCCTTTAGCTTGCTAATTCTGAACTTAACAATTAAAAGCTTCTAATTGTTACCTCTTTGTTCTTTAAGTTCTGTTTTCTTTTCCTTATTTGGTGGTTCCAGGAACAAGTTTTCTTATTTAAACAAAAACAGAAGATCTTGAACTAGCACTAAGGAATTAGACTAGAGTATTATTAGTATACACTCACACACATATATATGCAGCTATATCTATGTTATGAAATCAGAGCACCTATGTTTGAAATCTTAGTTTTACCCGTGTTTTAACAGATTGCAGACTCTGCAATAAACCTCTATTTCATTCAAACGGTTATAAATAAGTAACAGAGCTTACTCTTACTCTAGGATTCGGCTAAGAGAGCTCCAAGCTGTCTTCTGGAAAAATAACAAACTGATTTTTAAGCTAATGCTACAACTGTAAAATCTGAATGCTTAACACTTTTCATTTACCTTAGTGACACCTTAGGAACCTTGGGATTAGGATGACTTGGGAAACTCCTTATACTTGGGCTGGTGGTGACTTCTTGGGGAGGGAAGGAAATAAGAATTACTCTGAATTTGCATTAGTGAAAGTGAAACTGAGTTCTCTGAACATAAGGAGGGTTTCTATTAAGAGCTTCTAAGTGTACATGTAGGGAAGGCTGCTGATACGTTTATCTTATGTATCATATACATAACTCACTCTAGTTATCTAATGCACAGGCCTATAACTCAAGTATTATATGCTATGTTTCTGAATCATTGACTTCTGGGGTAAGTACATTAATGTGCTATCTATTTTTGGTGCAGGGATAGATTGTGGAGTGTAGGAAGAGTGCAGAACTGCCTTCCTCGACCTGCAGCCATGCTGCTTCTAACTCCTTTGCTTTTACTTATTCTGCTTTTCCTCTCCTCCTTTAGTATGATGTAACAGGAAGTTATGGTTAATAGTAATACACTACAGATGGTCTTCTCCATAAAGCTGTGTGAATCAAATCTGCTAGGCAGATTTGGTCTTCCCATTTCTTATTTTTGATAGTTCTAGATGCATGAAGTTGTCTTTTCTATATCTAAGTCTAGTACTTGATAGTTTCAGATTTAAACCTGTAACCTCCAATCTGTAATCATACATATATATACACGTATTTACCCATTGGAAAATAATTTGCATTATACTATATTTCTCATTTCATTTGCAAATACTATCATTCTACATAATACCCTTAGTTACATTTCTATTCTCCAATTATAATACAACTTAAGTACATGATTATCGAATCATTAATATACCATAATCTTATAAGTATACTTCTTCACTTGTAATAATTTAATCAATTGATCAATAAGAATCTAAACCATAATCCTTCTTTTACATCATTCCTTTATTAATGCTACTTAATATGCCCTTCTATGATATGTAACTACACTACTAATTGTTATAACCTCTCCTAGTTAATTAAATTAGTCTCTAACTAAGGTTTCATAATTTATTAAAGCACTTGACTTGCATTTGCATAGGTTTTTAATATCTATTTTCTATATCTCCCAAAACTTTAATCTAATAATCCTTCTTATCTAAACTTGGCAATGATTAATTAATTTAATTGTATCTCACAACTAAATTATGACATCTCGATTATTCCATTACTCATCTAAGTAAAACATTTAAATAAAAACCATAATTATATATATATATATCTAAAAATTTGTATCTAACTGCTATGTTATAGAAAGCAATTCCTGGTCTAACTTGTACAAATATTCGAAGATATACTACAAAGTTACCAATATCGATTAACTAATCGACATCTTTGGTAATTTATTACGAAATTTTCTCGAGCAGATTTCTGATACATGGTAATTAGTAGAAAAATTTTACGGGCCATTACAAAATCATAGATATTTATATTAAATATCTTCTAATATTTTATAAAAATAATGTATATTTTGCTAGGGCACATCCCGCTCTAAGTCGGACAACCTGTAAACATTCGAAATCAAATCTATTAGTTTCAAACATATAATAAATCAATTTACAATATCAAACTATATTTAAAATTTTTTTTTAATAAAACTTGCTAAAATAATATAAATGAAACTAAAAATTAATGTGGGATATAACATATGATATATAATATTATAAATATATGTATATATATACCAATTTTTTTAGTATATACCTCAGTACGGTATATGACGGTATACCTCAATATTTGGAAAAATCATACATTTATCTTACTGAAAAGTTCGGTACAAAATCATACCTTACTAAAACTTTCGGTATACCTGATATTTGACATTTTACGATATTTTTCGGTACATTAAATACGGTACACTGTTTTTTCGATAAATTTTGACAGCCCTAATTAGATGCATGTACTTCTAAAATATATATGCACAAAACAATTATGTATTTTCATGCACTAAATAATAATGTGCTTTAACGACTTTAAATATATTTAGGGAAGGGATAATTTTGTTGAGAATTAGTAATGAAAATTGATGTATTTTGTATAATATTTTTGTGCATTAAATACAATATTTTATTGTGTGATAACTCTAAACCCTATGTTATGATTTAGATTTCATTGTAAGGTTCAGTGTTAGTTACACATTTTCATCGTTATGCATTATGTGTGATGCAATTATGCATTATGCATCATGTGTGATGCATAACATATAATTATGTGTGATGCATTATGTCTATATATAAATTAATATATCAAATAAAATTTGAGCAAATGAAAAACCACTAAAAATTAAATATATTTTCTTTAATAGAGAATAAATGAATAATTTCTATTTTATATTAAAAATATTTTTTAGAGAGCACTATGAATATTTAAGTTGAAGAAAATATAATATCATGTTTTAATGTACTTTTCGTAAACTACCATAATTGATAATGGATATTATAAATGATGATTTCCATAAATTAATTATAATCATTCCATAAAAGAAATAACGTTACAAAAATATTATATTTGCCCTACTACCCTCTCATCATCATTTACTTACTTTTAGCAAAATTTAACAACAATTAAATAGATACACTCTTAACCATCCAATCTAGTAAATTAATGGTTTTGATTTATTCTCATTTAACTAATTAAGTGTAGAATTGACAACATAAATTATATATAATATAGTTTTATATGAAAATGGCGCAAATTATGAGAGTACATAAAACTGCCCAAATAAATCGAACACAAAAATTAATACATCTTGTGGTATATTTTAATGCATTGTATTGATAAATATAATGCATTGTAGTATAAAATAATGTATTTTAGTATAAACTATTTATACAAACACGTGACTTGACTTATAAGTGATAAAATTAAAATTTCCAATTTCAAGTGATTTTTTTTGTATTTCTTTTCAAGTAGTGAAAATAATTTGTTGTCATATTATTCACCTAATAATTTTTATATAAAAAATTGCATACTGATCTTATTGCATTATGGTATCTATTTAGATGTATTACATTATTTGGATCAGTGTAACAAATTATGACATGATCTTTTTAATCTATCAAATAAAATGCATGGTAGTAATATATTAGTTCAATTTCGATCAGTGCACTATAATTCCACTTATCCTTTGTAGGGTTATCAAAGTGACCGGGTTGGGCTGGCCCGGCCTAGCCCACCGGGCTAAATTGATATTACGGGTCGGGCCGGGCTGGACCAAAATTAGTTTGGACTGCTGAAGTTCATACCCGTCCATCACGGGTCACCGGGGCAAAGGGCCAAATCGACCCATGAATTAAAAATTTATTTTTATAAATTTAAAATATAATGAAAATCAATTAAATTTTCTAAAGTTCTAAAATAAATAAAAATAGTGCATCAAAGATATAAGTTTGTTGGGAACCCCATGAATTTATATTAGTTTTGATGATATTCCTCG
>JAPKLX010001018.1:0-29742 GCA_026898415.1 Leonotis leonurus | reverse complement strand
TGTGTTTCGAAGGACCATCATCAAAACTAAATTTAGGGTTCCCAACAATTTCTCCCTTTTTGATGATGTCGAAACTGCACTTTACAATAATATCCTATCACCACATAATAAGCGATCTGGTCTGATAGCCAGATTGATGTTTGTTCGTTATTAAGTTTATAACGTTTAGGATATTTTATATGTGTTCTGGACAATAGAGTGTTGTCATCAGAAACTCAAAAGGACACTTCAATAGATAAGAGACAATAAGTTTTACAGATTGATATGACAAAAGGCAAGAAATGGAGATCATAAAGATATGGGAAACATATAACTATCTGCTCTTTCTTCTCTCTTCTTGCTGTCTTTTCATCTTAGCTCTTGTCTCATCCAAGATCAGCTGCACTCATTCATAAACACCCTCTCTAATCCTTATGTAGTCAGGGTCTTCTGCGTCAACTTTGTACCCTCTGTTCTCCGCAAGCTGGTTTATATAGGTGAGCAGAAAGGTCTTGTCAGGCAAGTCGGTCCCTGGAATAGTTGGGCATGTTTTGAATTCTCTTTCTGGGGCAGTGATCTGGATTTTTGCCTTTGCCACTGCTTCTCTTATTCCTTCAACCAGATCTCTGGCATCATTCATGTCAAGGTAGAGATTAAAGGCCTCGTTGGTTGTTCCATCGCTGTATGCAGGCTCCTTGAGAAAATATCTGCACATGATGAATCCATCTTTCAACCCTTCCCATCCTTCTCTTAAATTCTCTGGGACCCAGTTGGTCTCTCCTTCTTTTGATTTTGATGTTCTGGTAGGAGTAGATGATGCGCAACTGAATCCAAAGCGTTTCTTTTTCTTCGATGGTTGAGGTTGGCTCGATCTGCTTGAAGATGTGGTCTTTTTGATTTGAGCAGATGTTGGTGCAGATAGTGGGCTGGCTGTTTGTGCTGTGATCTGCTGCTCCGGTTGAGCTATCTCCTTTCCTTTCCCTTTTGTGGCAGCAGCAGATGGCTTCTTTCCTTTCGCTAAGCCTTCTCCCTTTTCGACATCATCAACCAACATATTGATGAATACCCGTAGGGAAGTAACCTCCTCCTTCATTGATTTGATCTCTTTATCTGTCTCCACTTTTTGTGTAAGCAGAGATGTGATATTGAGATTAGCGTCGTCGATCTGCTTTTGAAATGAGGTTGTAATGTTGACCAGATTAGCTGTGTGGGTCTCGACATCTTTTTGGATGATCAGACTGTCATTAAAATATGTTTCGATCATTGTTTTTGTAGGGTAGCGCAGTTCGCTTAACTTTCTCTCAACAAAGTTCTTCCCATCCTGTTCGAACTGTCTGAACATGGCCTTGGTGTGTGAGATGGCTTCTTTTAGAACATCAACTGCTATTCCATCTATCTGGTTCTGCACTATGGCATGCACCATGTCCTTCTCCTTTTCAGCAAAAGCAATGATAATCTTGTACATTTCTTTCACTTTCAGTTCAGTTGTAAACAGACTTTGATCGATCTGTGCCTTCCGTTCTTCGGCAGCAGCTCGATCATCATCTAGTTTCTTGCTAATCTCATCAATCTTCAGCCGGCATATGCTCCTCAGGTCAGAGTCAACTTGATCGACGTGAGTCTTCAAGTGGTCGTTGAACTCTGTGAGGATGCGAGTAGCTTCATCTTGTACTTGAGAGAGTGTTCCATACATGTATTGGTTCACTTTCATGGAGATAAGGTCTCTGATTTGCATATGGGACAGAGATTGATGTTGGTCCATCAGTATGTCTTCCAGGGTGAATGTTGGCACATATACACCGAGTGCAGCTACAGCAGCAGGTGTGTAGATGTCATTGGTAAGCTCGCCTCCAACATTCTGACCTACAGGCTCATCCTCTGCTTGAGATTGATCAGTAGGTTCCCCCTCAGTCTGTGGGGTGGGTGCTATCACTTGCTCCCCAGTATCGGTCATATGTTGATCTGGTGCAGATTCTGTGGTGGCTGCACCCTGTTGGTGAGCATCAGTGTGTTCTGCTTCAGCTTCTGCTTCCTTATCTGTTTCTTCTTCAATGCTATTATAGAAATCCAGCATATTTGCTTTTTCATAAGTAGATCGCAGGTCGATCTTGAGCTCATCAGCTTCAAATTTTGCCATGCCAAGTATGTCTGGCTGGTAAGTCTCCCTCAACTCAGATACTGATGCAGCAGTGAAAATCTTGAGTAGAGTTGCTTCTTCGATCTTTAGTGCATGGATGGATCTGGTGCGGAGCAGGGCATCCAGAATGTAGAACTCTTTATCTTTCACCAGCAACAGAAACTTGAGCCTCTTGGCTATGTCATAAGTTTCTGGGGTAAGCTGGATCCCCGGGAAGGTTCTGAACACAAAGTGATCTGCCTCGGTCTCCAGCATTCTCACTACGGTCTTAGCCTGCTTGAGCTCCTCTTCCTCGTCAGTAGATGCTTCGTCGCCCTCAACTTCCTCATCGATCTGCTCTAAGCGATCAGCAGATGATGGGCTGGTAGAATGTGAGGGAGAGAAATCCTTGGTTTGTTCTGGGTTTATAGTTGAAATGGGGGCCACATCCTCTGGTGGTCCACCCATCAAAATTTCCTCTTCCTCGACCTCCTGTGGAGGAAGGACAGATTCTGGTACAGGTTATGGGTTTTGTTCTGCTTCAGCCAGTTTCTGCAACTTTCTTCGTTTGGATTTAGGTTGCTGAGCTGCTGTAGAGGTGTCCGTTTCAACAGAGCTGGCCCTCCTGGTCACTCTCTTGGAGGGAGTTCTCTCTATTGGCTTCTCCTTTGTGGTTTTAGATTTGGTGGATCGATCTGCTGGACCAGATGGAGGAATCCAGATGGGATTCGAGTTCCCCATCTCCATCAGAGCATTAAAGACTACAGAGTCTTTAACCCTGGCAATCAGATTTGCTGAAATGCCCATAGACATTTCTATCTGATGCTGGTCCTTGGGAAAATGCTGCCTGGTGTTGAATTCAACAGCTGTGTCCCATTGGTGATGAGGGAAGAACGTTTCCAGCATGAAACTTATTTTCGTTGAGTGTCTTAGACTGCTTCTCTTCACCTCAATGCCGGGTGAACCACCTTTCACAAATAAGATCATCTTGGCCTCCTTTGCCAAGAGATCAAACAAGATCCTGCTCCAGTTCACTGGCAGGTTGAGTACCACGGCTGTTAGGATCCTGAACTTTTCAGGAGTGACCTGGTCATATGAACAGTTGTGGTTGAGAAAGATTCGCTGCACAAATTCGAATAGAATTCTGAATTCTGGGGCGAGAAGAGCTCTTGTGAACATCCAGTTCGAATATTGGATTGGTATGATCATGACCATCTCCACTGCCTCTTGGAGTTGTGCTGCAGTGATTTCCCCAAGGTCTGCACCTTCATCCTTCAACTTATAAACATCGATGTTGATGACGTTGTAAGGAGTGTTGCTGACTGTGTTCCCTTTACTAACCCTGATGGTTGCCTCATCTCCACCCCTCTCTCCCTGCCATGAGAGGTAGAAGGCAGCAACATCCTTGGGTAGGAAATGAACTGGATGTGATGTGATAATATTGTGAAAACCTACAAGAGACACAATAGAGCATATGTGAGCACTATCCTTCCATCAGTGAAGTATACGTACCCAAAACAGTTTATGTAGTCTAGCAGTTTATATCACAAAAAAAAACATAACTATAACTATACGTATATGCAGATGAGAAAAGAAAACAGTTCAAACGCATGATTTGAAAAGAGCATAGAACAAGTTGAAACAAGAACATAAAATGGTAAACCTTTGCATTTGCGAACGAGGTCAAATGCCTTTTCTAGCTTGTGAAACCCGAAGGTATCAAGAGCTGCGAAGAGGTCTTGGTGCAAGTATGGTTTCAGAAAGTTTGCTTGCTCGAGAAAAACAGATGATTTGGGAGCCATTTTTGCTAGAAAACAGAGTGATTTACGAAGGAAGAGAGAATTTTGGAAGGAGGAAATTTTGCGAAGTGTTTCGAGAAATATAAGTGTAAGTGATACATGAAACGCCTTATCAATCTATATACACGAAAGAGAAGATAAGTAGAGTAATAAAATATTCAGAAATCCTTCTCTTTTTCAGCTTTCCCGCCTTTCCATGTTCTAGGTTTCCAGTCTATCACCGCTTCTATTTATCGTATGATACACGCGCTTTGATCGAACGGTTGAGATGTAGCGCGTTGTCTTTGTTGCAGTCATTTTTCTCCCTTTTTCTTGATTTGGTAGATATTTCCTCGATCACGTTTCCCAATTACTGTACTTAATCATCAAAAATAAAAGATTTGATATCTAGAGTCAGAAATCAGATATTTTATATAATTAGTCGCCATATAAGGTTGACCTTTCCCCCTTAACCAAGTAATGGGATTAAATTAATATCCACGTGGCATTTAGTAATCTGGTCAAAATCGATCTCTTCCATAGTGAGAGCTATCGATCTGGTTGACTCTTTTAATAATTCCCAGTTGGAATTTGATCAATCTGTATTGACATATACTTAGTGATCTGGTGTCAATTCATTGTTGGAATTTCAAGTGATCTGGATTTTATCAATCTGGACCATGACGATCTGACTTTGATTCCCTGTTGGAATATTGAATTTTCTCTGGTTTAGATCAATCTGGTCCTTTCTTCAAGATTTAAAAGTCCTAGTTTTCCACAAAGCATCTTAAATCTTTCTTCTGGTAATGCCTTAGTGAGAATGTCTGCTCTCTGAACTTCAGTATGTATTTTCTCAATCTGTATATGTTTCCTTTCAACATGGTCTCTTATGAAGTGATGTCTCACATCAACATGTTTGCATCTGGTGTGCAACACTGGGTTCTGTGTGATTGCTATAGCACTTGAACTATCACAGAAAATAGGTATTTCCTTGACATCAATCTCATAATCTTTAAGCTGTTGTCTTAGCCACAGTATTTGTGCACAACAACTTCCAGCTGCCATGTATTCTGCCTCTGTGGTTGAGGTGGCAACTGATGTCTGTTTCTTTGAGAACCAAGAGATTAGTTTATTTCCTAGAAACTGACATGTACCAGATGTTGACTTTCTGTCCAGTTTACATCCAGCGTAGTCTGAGTCAGTATATCCAGTTAGCTCAAAATTGTCTTCACATGGATACCATAATCCTACATGGGCTGTTCCCTTGAGATATCTTAATATCTTCTTAGCTGCTTCCATGTGAGACTCTTTTGGATTTGCTTAATATCTTGCACATACACCTACTGCAAATGTGATGTCAGGTCGACTGGCAGTTAGGTATAGTAGTGATCCTATGATCCCTCTGTATTGAGTAATGTTAGCTGATTTTCCTTCTGGATCTGGATCAATTTTCCCATTGGTCTGCATTGGGATTTTCACTGGGTTACTGTCTTTTAACCCAAATTTGGTCAGCAGATCGTTGATGTATTTTGTCTGATTAATAAAGATGCCATCTGGTAGCTGCTTGACCTGCAAACCTAAAAAGAAACTCATTTCTCCCATCATGGACATTTGATACTTATTTTTCATAAGTTCAGCAAATTTGTCACATAGATAGGTAGATTGAGATCCAAAGATGATATCATCTACATAGATCTGGACTAAGAGAATGTTTTCTTTGACTTTGATGATAAACAAAGTTTTGTCAACAGATCCTCTTCTGAATCCAGATTCTAGTAGGAAGTTTGATAAGGTCTCATACCAAGCTCTAGGTGCTTGTTTTAGACCATAGACTGCCTTAGCTAGTCTGTATACTTTCTGATCTGGATCTGCCTCTTCAAATCCAGGTGGCTGTTCCACATATACTTCTTCTTCAAGAATACCATTAAGGAAGGCACTTTTAACATCCATCTGGTATACCTTGAACCGTTTGTGAGCAGCATATGCTAGAAATAGCCTTATAGCTTCTAATCTGGCTACTGGTGCGAATGTTTCGTCAAAATCAATGCCTTCTTGTTGATTATAGCCTTTAGCTACCAATCTGGCCTTATTTCTGACTACTTCACCATTCTCATCTCGTTTATTTTTGAACACCCATTTTACGCCTATCTCACCTTGATGTTTGGGTCTGTCTACGAGATACCAGACTTCATTCCTTTTGAACTCATTGAGTTCTTCTTGCATTGCTGTTATCCAATCTGCATCTTGAAGTGCTTCATAAGCATCAGATGGTTCCATGCGAGAGAGGTAATAGCTCAACAATGCACTTTCTCCATGCATTCTTCTGGTTTTCACACGATCTGATGGGTTCCCAACGATCTGTTCTGGTGGATGATCTTGTATCCATCTCCTTCTCCTGGTCATCTCTTCATCAGTTATCTCAGGATCAGGTTGATCTGTTGGTTCCTCAAATTCAGGGTGTGTTGTTGATATAGCTTGAAATAGATTCTCATCTGGTCTTTCTTCTGGATGTTGATCATCATTTGTAATGATTGTTTCATTGTTTTCTGTTGATGATCTGTTTTCATCCAGATTGTGTTGTGGTATTCCCCCTTGCTGTAAGATCTCTTCAGCAATAGGTGGAGTGATAATTTCTTCATCCTCACTTTTTGAATTCCAGACAAGAATATCTTCAAACAGTAGTTCATTCATCCTTCTGGTAGTCATCTGGTTTTCTGTCTGCTTTCCATCTGGTGACCTGTACTCAACGATTGACTCATCAAAAACAACATGAGGTGTTACCTCCACAATATGAGAATTCTTATTGTAAACTCGATAAGCTTTACTAACATCAGAATATCCTAAGAATATTCCTAGGTCAGTTTTACTATCAAAAGTTTTCAATTGTGATTTTCCATTATTGTGTATGTAACACAAACTACCAAAAGTTCTAAAATAAGAAATCTTAGGCTTTCTGCTGTTCCAAATCTCATATGGAGTTTTTCCATGTCTTATTGTAATGGATGATCTGTTTTGAGTATAGCAGGCTGTGTATATAGCTTCTGCCCAGAATTTCTTTGGTAGATTGGTTGCATTAAGCATTGTGCGAGCTGCTTCTTTGAGTGATCTGTTTCTCCTTTCAACAACTCCATTCTATTGGGGAGTTCGAGCAGCAGATGTTTGATGAGTGATTCCCATCTTGTTATACTCATCTCTTTCTGTTTTGTGATCTTGTATAGGAAGTCAGGGAGCTTGTCTAGGGTCTCTTTCTTCTTTAACAAAAAGATGACCCAAGTGAACCTTGAGTAATCATCTATGATTACCAATGTGTACTTTCTCCCATTGATACTTAGTGGTTTGACTGGTCCAAACAGATCAAGGTGTAACAACTCCAGTATCCTTGATGTTGAGTGAGCTGTTTTGCTTGTAAAGGATGATCTGGTTTGCTTTCCAGCTTGACAAGCATCACATATGTGATCTTTATCATACACTTGATCTGGTAGTCCTTCCACTAACCTTTCCTTTGCAATCCTGTTGATTGACTTGAAGTTAAGATGGCTTAATCTCTTATGCCATAACCAGCTGGTTTCTGATACAATCTTAGTGACTAAGCAGGTCTCGATCTGATTTGTCCACTGGACAATGTATAAACTGTCCTGCAATTTACCGTAAGGAGTATTTCATCTCCTTCCTTGTTCTTCACCAGACAGTTGTTAGTATAAAAAACAATCTGATTACCATTAGCACAAAACTGACTTACAGAAAACAGATTGTGACTAAGACCCTCAACATATGACACATTTGTGATAGTGGTCTTGCCAATTTTGATGTTTCCATACCCTCTGGTGTATCCTTTTGAATTACATCCAAAAGTGACCTGGGGTCCTTGTTTTTCTATGTAATCTGATAGCAGGTTCTTATCACATGTCATGTGTTTTGAACAACCACTATCGATTATCCAGATTGTTCCTCTTGCAACTTTACTCCTTCTTGTAGTTCTTTGATCCTGCAATTAATGAAACTTAGCTACCCTTTCAACGTTTGGGTGCTTGATTATTAGCAAATATTCCTTTTCGAATCCAAAACATTCTAGGGTTAGGAACAAAAATATAGCAGGTAATGATGTTCCCTTCATTATCAACTTTAGATACAGAGTGAATTTCAGATGGATGATATTTCTCTACTCCATCTTTCTTCAATCCTTTCTTAGTAGGTACTGTCCTGTTGACAATATTTGTCCTGTTGACATTTGGTTCTTGAAGGTGATCAGTTTCTGTGCAGTGAGCTGGTTGTCCCTTTGTTTGATGATACTGCCTGTTCTTCGCATCTTTAATCATCATCTTTTGAGGATAACCTTTCTTGTTTTTCAAGTCCCTCACTTGATCTGGTATTTGCTTCCTTTCTGGTACGAAGTTTACAGTTCCAGAGGACTTTTCTGAGTGGCCTGGATATCCTAATCCAGATGTGCCCTTTTGTTGTAGATTGATTAACAACTTGGCACGCTCATCACTCTTGTAAATCATTTCTTTTCCTTTCTTGATCTTTTCTTCAGCTACATTGTTTCTTGTAACCAGATTCTTAACTTTTGAGTTAAGTGAGTAGATCTCACTGTCTTTACTCTTGATCTGTTTTTCCAGATCGTTTAAATTGGCAACAAATTGTGTGTTTGCTGTGCTTAGAGTCTGCTCAACTCTCTTTAATCTGTCATTTTGTTCAACAACTTCTTGAAACAGCCTCTTGATACTTGAGTAGCTTTTGAACATCTCATCTATTTCATTCCATGAGTATTCTGCTTGATCTTCACTTTCCTGTTCAAGATCATTATTATTAATTGAGCTCAACTTTATGTAGACCGTTGTCCAATCCCACATAGCATTCATTCCAGCTTTCTTCGTCATCAGCAATGAAGGCTTCATCATTATCTGATGAGCTATCTGTGAAGTGACTCGAGCTGCTTGAGTTCTGTTCAGCTATCATGGCTTTGCGTTCATATTTAAGCTTTTGGTCTCTTTTAGCTCTTAGTTCATCTCTTTGGCTTCTGGACAGATCATGACAATCTGTTTTGAAGTGACCTGTTCTGCCACATTCAAAGCAGGTGTAGTTTGTAGAGCTAGAAGTCTTTGTTGTTTTAGCAGTCTGCTTCTTAGACTCATTCTTGTCATCAGATCGATCATTGTCATACTTCTTGTTGAAGTTTCTCTTGTTATCTTTGTAGAAACGTCTGTATTTCTTCGATCTGGTTTCCATCATGTCCATTCGTTTGGCGATCATGGCGAACTCTTTTAAGAGTTTGTCATAGCCTTTCTCTTCATCTGGAGTAACAGACTCAGAAGGATCATCTGGATTGCTCTTCGCTTTGAAGGCTACCTCTTTGTCCTTCTTTGAGCTGCTTTCTGCCTTTTTGGACAGATGATCTGGTCCTCGTATTCTTTGAATGTCACACTCATGACCTTCGAGGTGATCAAATAATGCTTCAGTGGACAGATCATTGAAATCTGCTCTTAGAGGTTGCATTGCAGCATAGATCTCCCAACTCGGTGGAAGAGCTCTAAGAACTTTCATGTTCTTCTCCCTTTGAGTATATTTGTTCTTTTTAAACGCAGATATCTCTAGGAGAATTCCAGTGAATCTCATCTTCATCTGTTCTATTGTCTCGCCTGGTTTCATTTTGAATTCATCATATTTGTTGCAGGCAAGAGACAGTTTGTTCTCAATCATTACTTGAGATCCTAGGGCTAGGTCTCTTAAGGCTTCCCACATCTCTTTGGCAGTATCCAGATCTTGGATTTTAGCCAGATGTACGCCTTTGACCGTGCTGGAGATAATTCCTTTGGCGAAATCATCAAGATTTGCTTCTCTCCTTTCTTCAGAGGTGTATTTTCTGGGATCCTTTAGTACGGATTCTTTGACCACTCCTGTATCAGTGATACAAGTTGATTTTTCTGTAATTGCCAGTGGTCCTTCTTCAATTACTTTCAACATCAAGCAGTGATGTGCTTTAAGACACATCTTGATTCTGAAGCTCCATTCTCTATATCCTTGGATAGAGAATTCTTCACAAGCCCTGACAACAGATGACTCCATAACAGATAATATGCTAGTGAATGAAAAAGGTTTTCTAAGATCTATTCAAGTTGACCACGCAGGTTTTATATTTGTGAAACAAAACAATGGTCAGTTGAACCACTGCTCTGATACCACATGTTGGTCCCGAAAGAGCAAGGTTTGGTGTATGGGGGGGGGAATACACCAAGTACAAACTTTTCAGTTTACTTGACAAGTTGAAAGAGAGTTCAAGCTATTCTGTATAAGAAATTGCTCGAAGATGACTAGACAGATCGATATTCAGATCGATAGCAGTTTAGTCCAACCAGATTACTCTCTTAGTGTAAACACTTAGCTAATAATAAGAGTGATCTTATTATTTTCTGAGTGTTGAGTGAGTGCGGAATAATGGTGGATTAGAGATTGCTCTTGTTTAGAAAACCTTAGTGATAATCCAGAATGTTAAGAAGTTTGATTGAGATGCAGATGGATGATAGTGCAGAGAGTTAGAATAATAAACAACTGAAAATTAAAGAATGCAGGAATGTAAAGCACACAGTTGTTTAACGTAGTTCGGGAAATCCCTACGTCCACGATCTAGTCAAAACTAGACCAGATTATCCACTACTAGGTTACTCTGCTTCTTTATACTCGTGGAGAACGAGTCACAAGTATCAATCACAACTAGAGAGATACTTATGCACGAAATAAGGGTTGTGTCCCTTTACAACAGATTACCTCTACGTTACCACTAGAAAACTACTAGCTAGCAGGGTGATCTCCTTTCTCTCGACAAGACAGACTTGAATCGAGGTGGTTGGTGTGATGTAGAATCACAGGATGTTGAAGCTCTAAGTCCGGATTGCAGCTTGATTGCTTGAGAAGATAATAACAGTATAGTTCGCGTGTGTTCTCTCTCATTCTCCATATCTCTAACTTCAACTATATAGGCATTGAATTTTGAAATTCTAGCCGTTTGTTGATTGACGTGAGATAGATGGTATATTGCCAATCAATGGTTTCCATCATATCTGTTCTTCCCATATAGGAAAGGTTGACTCAATCTCTGAGTTATGGAAAGCAGATTTGCTAACGGTCTCTTTCCTTCTATGTGTTAACCGAAGATCTTCTTTCCAATCCCAGTAGGATGGACTTGATCTTGACGTGGCAAGAGCATATGATGTGTAGGATGATGTCAGCTGATGGACTGATGACTCAATCGTTCTGGTTCCTCGCGGTAGGCATCGATCTGGTCATCGATCTGGTCGCTGTCTGTTACAGCAGATCGATTCCTTTTGCCGTGAAAACTTGACCTTCATCCTATTCTAAGTTGAGATTGACTTCTATAGGAATATTTCCTTTATACTTTAAGTCATCTCCTAATCTGTTCCATAACAGGATTCACTTAATCTTTAGTGATCTGTTTATACACATAGAACAGTTTAAACTATAAAACAACTAAGTGTGTTTCGAAGGACCATCATCAAAACTAAATTTAGGGTTCCCAACAGTCCATAAGAGCGACTAGTAAATGAGAGTGATGGTTCTAATTCGGAGGGATTTGTAATGAAAGATATTTGGCTAATTTGGAGGGGTTGTTGCTTCGTAGTGCCACTACTCGGCAAAAATTCAGGTTCATATTTAAAAGATCTCTTAACTTTCATTGATCGAGAAGATCCTGCTCTGACTGTGAATATTCAAATGGAAGTGGACTCTAGGGTGAAGATGAGATCTCAGATAGAAAATCATCTGGAATTACTTGAAGTGGAATAGCTTGAAGTGGAATGGCTTGATGTGGTGGTGAAGCAAAAGGTTGATCATACCAATCCAAATCAATAGGAAACATCTCGGAATCTGGATCAGAAAAGTCAGAAGCATCCTGAGAAATGTCATCATCAAGAAGAATCGGTTGAGATTCTGAAATGATCAATTCATGATCCGAAGGAATGATAAGGTCATTAGGCTCAACAGAAGTGGGTTCTTCAACAATTGTTTCTATAACAATGGTTTCTTCAGCCTCTGGATAAGAATTTTCATTCCGGATACGAACATCCGATGAAATAATGAAATGTACGGCTGGAATAAACTCCTCCAAAGAAGGATAAGAACCAAGGGGTGGACTCTGAGTACCTTGATATTGTCTGGTGATAACATCAATAAATCCATTAAAATCAACTGGTTCAACAAGACCCTGATTATCAGCAATGAAATCAAGTGCACGAGAAGCAGCCCATCCTTGCCAATCAACGGGTAAAACACTCACTAATTGAATTATACCATCAAACTCAGTTACCCCGAACTCTCTAACCCGCCACCACATGCTCCGAAATTTCTCCAGAAACTCGATCAAATTTTGTTGTTCTCCTCTTCTAAGCTCATAGAAACTATTCGTTTTTCCCATGATTGTAGGTCTAGGCCTTGTACTCTTTCGTGGAGTCGTCACGGTTCTCATCATCCTATAAAATATAACTTATGTGTTTATATAATAAATTCTTATCTATCGTACATACCTTTTCTTTCTATACTTCTTACCTGGTTAAGCTGTAGGAGATGGATTCAGAACACTGAGCTTTTACTAACTCATAGACTCAAGAAAGAGAACCGCTCTAATACCAAACTGTCACAGCCCAATTTCTTAATCATATCTTAGTTAAGTAATTAGACCATGACTCGGTTAACAAGGAAACTCTTGGAAATGAAATTGAATCTCAGGGATAAACTGAATCAAAATTTTCGCAGGGATCCCCAAGGCAGATTTGACACCCTAACTTCAAAGGATCATAACTTACTCATCTAGACTCCGAATTGACATCCGAAGGAACTTTTAGAAAGGTATCAAGAATATCTTTAAAATGGTACCAATTTTGAAAGAATTTGGATAGATGAGATGAACGAAAAAGGGATTCCAACACGCTGCCCTGTTTCTAGAGAAAATAAATTTAGACAAGTTATGAACTCAGGTTTCAATTCACCAAAACAAAACTCAGACAATATGGTTAAGTGGTTGAAGATGATCACAAAGGAAAATATCAACAAGGATTTTATAAGCTAGCAAGAGATAATTGTACCAAACATTCAGGTTAACAACAAAAAGGAAACAGAGTTCAGCATAGGGAAGAGTGGATGAGCTATATGGATGACGTCATATAACTCAGGGCTTACAAATTATGTTTTCAAAAAGGTTTTAACAAGATGACCATAAATCCCACTCAATATTTACATATCAAAAAGTAAGCTATAGTGTTCATCTCCATTGCCATCTCCCAGCTCAACCTGCACGTTTAGAAATACATGCAGGGCATAAGTACATAAAGCACTCAGTGGACATATGCCAAAAATAATTAAAACTTGCTCTTAGAGCTATATTGTTGACTTGCCAACTTTAGCATACACAGGACTTTTAAGAAATAACCTGCATACGCTTCTTTCAACATATATCTTTCATACTCAAATAAAATAAAAACTGAATATGCATGTCATGTATCTGCAGACAATTATCTCATATCTGTAATACCGTATCTACACACACGTGTTGAGAGGTAGGCCTCCCTCTCAAGCACTCTGACCGGCCAACCCGCTCGCTGACTCACGGTCCAATGTGTACACAAACCTTTACCGGCAGCTCGTCCGGCATAAGGCCGATTTCGTAATTCTCTTGTAGATAGGTTAAATGCAACATGCTCAAAACAGGCAAGTCAAACCTTTTTAAACATAACAACATATCAATACACAATTAATTCTTTAGTTCGAAAGCCCACCTGAATGATTTAATCTATATAATCCAGGGCGTCGTCTCCCTCTTTCTTTACTTCTTTTCCCTTCTCAGCTGGACCTTACATTAATAAAATACAATTAAGAATAAGAAAACCATACTCATTTCTATGAAATCATCAATTCGTAATTTCGTTCTTCTTCTTATAATTTATTTGATTATCAACTAATATAAGTATAAGTTCTCCGGCTATTGCATCCTTCTCTTTTTAACGTTATATTAATCACTTATCATATCTATGTTGACGTACTGGCCCCAAACACCAACACTTTCTTTCCCAGCCTGCTTTTGTCCTCCCTGACAGGCTGACCCAGGACACTTCCCAGTAGGTCACCCATCATAGTATTGCTCCAAGCCAAGCACGCTTAACCTTGGAGTTTCTACTAAGGGGTCACCTGAAAAGATGATGCACCATGTTGGTATGAGTAGTACTAATAAATTCATTTAACCTCTCGTCATGTAATGCCCCGCTCTTTTGTTAGAACTATCTCGTAGTAGATAATTCGTGACTAATAAAATTTCACGAATATGAATTGACAAATTGATAATGTTAATTCCCTTATTTGCCTAAATCAAACGCATTTAAGTTTTAAACTCTTTATAAATTAGAGTTTAGTATGAGGATTTAATATTTAACAATTAATATTAAATAAGTCTCATCTTTTAAGTATTCTAGATAGAAGTTCTTAGTTACCATCTAAAAAATAAATAAATAAATAAGTAATTAAACATCAAATCTGCAAGTGAGAGTAGGTGGAGTGTGAATATAGGTTTTACACAAAGGAAATAAACCTGTTATTATTACCATTACATTAAGATCCATAATGTAAAAGAAATAAAGTCTAAATAGTAGTACCAATCAAATAAAGATATTAGAAATTAAAAATATGGAAGCTCTAGACTAGATGGTGGAGTGGCGGCTGGAAAATGGCAGGAGCTGTCACCTCTCCTATCCAATATCCCTGCACATACAGGAGCTGTCACCTCTCCTATCCAATACCCCTGCACAAACAGGAAAGAGAGAGAAGAGGGTAGAGTGGACTGAAAACTCGATCAAAGGGAAAGAAATCTCATGTTGACAGTCTTCCTTCTTTTCCATATTGACAAGCTGCTGGACAACTCAAGCAGAGAGAGGAAAGCTTTAGGACAGTTGTCCCTGCTGCACACACACAACTGTTGCACACACGCAAACATCTTTTTCCTGCAAAGAAAAGGAGAAGAGACAGACTGGTGAGATAGTGAATCTATAAGAAAATCTCACAGCTCTAGAAGAAAACAAAACTTTAACCCTCACCTCACCTCATCACCCTAACCTGAATTTCTGTATAAATAGCCACCCCATTAGCATAGAAAATTTTAGAAGGAAATTCAAGGAGAAACTCTGCCCAATTATCCATCCATTAGGAAGTTCACATCAAGCTCAAAACAGAAGAAAACATTGAGGTATACTCATTTCATACTTTCAATTGTTTTTATACTTTTAGTATTGAAGTTTAAACCATCTTCTACCCTCGACCAATTTCCAGAAATTAAGAGACACAAGTTATGTTCAATTTTCTGTGGTAACTTTAGAAATGATAGTAAAGATATCTTTTGTAAAGCATGTTCTCCATTTTAAGCTTTAGAACTCAAGATATGTGTTAAACAAACATAGCAACTTTCAGATTTAGTAATTAAGGTTAAAAGCTTCTAAAACTCTTATGTTAAAGATTAAGCAAACTTTAAATTTAATAGACACACTCCAAGACACAAGCTTTGAACTTAGAAATATTCTCCAGAACTTAATTGACTGAAAAAAAAAAAAAAAAACCAATTCAGATTTTATCTTCTTTTAAATCATTTAAAAGCAAGACAAAATTTAAGAAACATACATATCCCTAGATCATAGAAATTTCGATTTGAATTCAGAATAAGTTCAAATCACAGCTCAGGAATAAGAGTTAGTCAACACTATGAGAAACATCACTTTGACAGAATATTGGAAAATAAGTCTCGAAATAATAAGGGCACTTAACTTTGTCAGAATATTGAACTTAAGATTATAAGTTCAGATTGAGTTTAGAAAACCAAATTATAGACTCTTAAACAGAACATAGACATGCTAAAAAAAATTAATTACCTAAAAGACACAATCAACAAACAATACTGAAGATCTAAGAAAATAAATTAGGCATATGTAAGAAAATCAAAATGCAAAAAGGAAAATCACAATCAGAAAACCACAACCAGATAAGATAAGCTCCAAGGAAAGATTAGTACTATAGCCACTTTCAGCCAAAGATCAATCAGAAACATAAAGAGAAAGATTAATACTAGAAGCCACAACCAAAATATACTTATTCTTTAAAATGCAGAAATTCAAGAGTCCAACTAAGAGAGTCGTAGATAAAAATAAACCTTTTCAGAATGGAACATTTTCAAAGCAATAAACAAGACTGAGAATTTATATTAAATGATATCCTATCCAAACTCATTCAGTGATTGGCATGTCAACCACTAGATATTACACACACAATCAAGGAAACAAGAGTAGAAAATTTAAGAAATGGAGACTTAGCTGCCCACCCATAGCCGAATCAGGCCAATCCCTAGTCTAACCTTGAGTCATGCCCTCGCCTGGAACACACAAAAACATAAGGCTGAAGGTAAGAATAGATATAAAGTTTAAGGGTCTTGTCCAAGGACTATAGATAGCACAAAGATCCAATAGAAATAAGCACATATAGAATCATATATGCAGAAAACAAACTGTCCACTTAGGTTCTGAATTTAAAACAAAACCTAGAACCAAATTTTAATGAAGAGGGCAAACACATTGTAAACGAAAAGAGAAAGAAGAATAGAAGATTTAGTTGTTGTCTTCAACGAACAGGACAGCCGCGGGGCTCGAAGAACTGCTACAATCCGAAAGGCAAAACCTCACCGAGCCCCACACCCCTTCAAACACGGGCTGTCCAGCCCCGAACCTAGCCGCCCCAATCCTAACCTCACCAATCGAAATCCTACATTACAAGGAGAAAAAAAATATAATCAAGTAATGATTTAAACAAATCTAAAAATTTAAACTCAAACCATAAAACCTAGAATTGAAAACAAGAGGAAGAAATAAGCTCCACCTTATGGAAATCGGGCGAGTTCTGCCACCTAGGGAGAGAGGGAGCAGAGGGACAGCAAAGGAAGAGGACATCGACAGCATGACCGACGGGAGGTGCAAACGGGCGACCACGTCGCCTGTGGCCTTCACTGCCGAAGAAGGAGAGCAGCGAGTAGGACGAGAGAGAAAGCGATGAGAAGAAATAAATTTTTGAAGTAGATAATAGAAGAGATAAAGCTATGGAAGTTACCTGGGGAGGGATGCACGGCGGCGGAGTAGCGAGCAGGGTCGGGCGCTGCTGCTCGGTGAGAAGGATGGAGCACGGCCGAGAGGGTTGAGTGGTGTTTGTGTGTATCGTTACTTACTTAGGGTTAGGGTAAGACTAAGTTTAAGTGTAGGAAGAAGGATCTAGAATCTGGGCCGGGTCACGGGCCGAGTTGTAGGGCCAACCATTTAATTGGTTGGACTCCAGAAGTGAAAACAATTGGGCCAAGATAATTGGACCCAGGAGATAAACTACTAATATATTGAGTGGGCTTGAGTTAGAATAGTAATTGGGCCGAGTAATTAAACACGTATGGGCCGAGAAATTTAGTTCTTGTGGGCCTAATTTAAATAGAACATTTGGGCTATTTAAATAAAATGGACTAACAACATTTTAATAGACCAAGATCCAATTTAATTGGGTTAAGTCCAACAATAGGATTTTAAAGCTAGTTTGGAAGACTTAATTTATTAATTAGAAATTTATTTACCAAACTAGAATTTAATAGATTTATTAGAATTTAATCATAAGAAATGATTAAATTAAGAAATCATGCTTATAGTGCGATAATTGAAATTTAATTAGCCAAGGATAATAATTCCTCGCACTTGGAATTAATTGATGGATTATGTTAAGTACTAGATAATGCTAAAGTCCAATACAAGAGTATAAAGTAAGAATTTTTATTATTCTATTACATATTGTTAGATTAGTTGAGTTAAATAAATCAGGATTTAAATAAATTATAGCTTGGCCTGAAATCCTAAGAGAACATTTTTAGAGAAAAGATTTAAAGCACTCGAATATTAGTCGAGTTAAGACTTGAGAACAACTTTTGAAATAATAAGGATGCCATTTCCTTTCAAAGTAGAAGATAATATATATATACTCAGATGAGTATCTCACGTCGTAAACTCGATTAAGGTTACGCTGGGAGGAAGTACTAAGCCAGAAGGTCGAATTTAATTAGAAGAGGAAGCGAGCCAGGTAGGCTTTCTATCCTATACATCAAGTGTAGGCTTTCTTACACTATAAAATATGTGTGTGATATTAGTTTATGCATTTTTCTTTTCAAAAAGCTTTTGAATTGAAAATGTCTTTCAAGTATTGTCTGCCATAAATGTTTATGATTTTCGTATGATACCTATCTGCTCAGTTAAGTTAAAAGAATCGAATTCGGGTCCTGGTGGGATAACTATCCTACTAGGACTAGTGTACACAAAGTAACCGTGAGTCATCGAGCGGGTTGGCCGGTTAAAGTGACCGTGAGTCATCGAGCGGGTTGCCCGGTCAAGGTGTTCGTGGAAGGTGGCCACCTTCCCGACACAAAGAAGAAGAAGTTACAAATATGGTAGATTACTAAATAACTTAGATTGAAATCGAACTTTAAGATTTCACAAAAGGATTTTAGTGAACATAGGTTCTTTAGAGACAAAATCCCTATGTTTCACTTACAATGGCATGACAATTATATTTGTATGTGTGCGATTTTGGCATGTGTCTACTGAGTACAATTTGTACTCAGCCCTGCATATATTTATAAATGTGCAGGTTGAGCGATGATGAAGGAGGAGTGCTACGTTCGGGCTTTTTGTCGATCTCTTATTAGTTGACTCTTGGGGGTTCTACGTGTCTCCACACATGTAGAGCTTTTAGCGATCCAAGTAACTTTCCGCTGCTAGTTTGAGATCATTATGTAATAAACCTAAGACTCGAGTTTCTTTCATAATATGTTGCATGCATCGAGCATAAGATTTAAGTCCTTTTCTGGCAAATCATGTACAATGAATTTTTCGCCCAATTATGAGATTATTGTTCAGTTTCGTCCTCGTTCCACTACCCCATTTCTGTCCCGACTCCTTTAATCCCTTCCCAAGTCACGGTTTCCCCGACTTCGCTATCCTCAGCGGAGGTCGGTCGTGACACGTCAACAATGGTAGTGCAGGCCCTTTTCGACTGAGGTAGGCCGCACTCCCATAAGTTCTCTCGAGTACGATATACGGAGGACCCCCCCTCCGGGAGGTGCTGGAGTCCACTTCCCAACAAATATAAACTTAATTTAAGCATAGCATCACAATTATTAACATAAATTTAAACTCAAACCCTAGGGTTATATCTTCATCTATTTCATCCTATTTCTACATACTTTCTACTTTATGCATGATTTAATCATAAAACAACAAGAAACTTCACTAATACTTTCAAATCTCCAATCTTCCTTCATCATGTTTCAAAATCATAATTTATCAAAATTAAAAAACATAAGCATGATAGAAGAGTATCATTTACCTTCAACTAACTAAGGTTTATAACTTGGTATAGCTTGAAATCACACTAATGATCTTAGGATAAGAAAAAAATTTAGTGTAGAAAGGAGGGGAATTTTCGAAAATATGGGGGAGAAGAAGAGAGAAAATTTTGTGTTTATCATGAATAGTACATGCTAGATCTTTAAATAATAATTAATTTTATTTGGAATTAATTAATTAAGGTGATTATTCATCACTTTTCTACCATATTCTAGAAAATTAGAGAATTTTCTTTTTCTTCTTTATTTTATTTTATTTTATTATGGTTATCTCTCCATAATATGCTACCATTTTTCTAGATCATGCTTAAGTCACACTTAGATCACTTATCTTCACTAATTACAACTAAGTACCTTTAAATTTTAAATTTTCCTATTTTTATTTCTTAAGGATGCAAAGCCTTATTAAATTTCTATTAGCAATTAAGTACTAATTAAAATTTAAGGGTATTACACCTTATGAGCTCAAATTTATGTGCTAGAATTAATATTATTCCTTATGAAAAGTCGTACTAAGTATCTAGAATTAATATTATTCCTTTCTACATATAATAAATTAGTTTTGCAGCAACCGGACTTTCAAATGATTTGGCCAAGAAGGCAAATATACTCAGGACATTATTCCCTATAGGAATATATAAAAATATTTTTAAAATATGCAACTTTACCTCGAAGCTTACTCGAGTAACAAATCTTATGGTCAGAAACTTAAAACCTTAAAGGACCTTAGTCGTTCAATTGACCAAATGTACGGAGAAAATGACGGTATCGGAGTGATGGCAACGGTGACTCGACGGCGGCTGAGCCACCTTTGTCAAGCTCCATGCTGATCTTCGACCTTACCCTGAGTATAATATGTACATACTTTTGACTTATGCATGAAAAGCTCATTTTTTAAATAAATCTTTTAAAGAGCTTTACCGGTCTGCCAAATTAACATGGTAAGTCCTAACAGTGTCTAGGTTTTTCCTAAATTTCTTATTTCATCATACCTAGGTCCCATAATTGTTAGAACACTTAAAAGTATAGTTAGAAAATAGCGGAATATTACAACAACCAATCGAGTATTTAAAGATCCCATGAAGTACGCTGCTGAAGAAAGAAGAGAAGTGAATCTAGATGACTTTGCTAAAGGTCTTATATCAAGCACAGTCAAAGAAGTATATTTGGCAAAGATCTGCGATTTGGATACAACTAAGGAAATGTGGGATACACTACGTGATCTAAGTCTAGGATCTGAAGAAATGATTGAGAACAAGTTGTCAATCGCCTGCAATAAATTTGATGAATTCAAGATACAGCAAGGCGAGACCATAGAAGATATGAGACAAGATTCATGGGAATCTTACAAGAAGTTTTTGCCTTGAAGAAAGATAAATATACTCAATGAGAGAAAAATCTCAAAGTTGTTCGAGCATTACCTGCCAGTTGGAAAATCTATTATGTTGTTCATTATGTGAGACGGACTTCAACAGGCTCACAACAGAAGCATTATTTGATCTTCTGGCTGGTAATGAGTGTGATATTAAACGAATGCATGGAACTAATCTTCTTTTAGCAGGAAAACAAATAATTCTAAGAAGAAAAAAGAGGAAGTATTCAAAGCAACTTCAATAGAAAAGGAGCAACCTAGTTATAATGAAGAGGTTTTCTCAAAGGACAAACTTCTAAAGGATTATGTCATGATTGCCAAACGCCTTGAGAAACTCGACACTAGAGCCAACAAATACAAGAAATTCTACAGGGATAATAGAAGAAACTAATTCCAAAAGAACAAACGTCAAGATCGATAAGAAGAGAAGAATGAGGTAAAAAAGTCTAGTAATAAATCCAACTCTAACTCTACGGAATACACTTATTTTGGTTGTGGTAGAACAGGTCGCTTCAAAACGGACTGCCCTGATCTCACAAAAAGCCAAAGAGAAGAACTAAAAGCTAAAAGAGATCGACGTTTAAGAATAAAACATAAAGCTATGTTGGCAGAAGAAAATTTAAGCTCGAGTCATTTATCTGATACCTCATCTGACAATGATGAAGCACTCTCTTTGCAAAAGAACAAGAAGAGGATTGGGACGAATGATTTATGGGAATAGACAATGGTCTAGATCAAAATGAGGTAAACTCTTATAATTCTATATTATCTAACAAACATATCTATGATTCTTGTGAGGAAGACAAAGCAGAGATATCCTGGAAAAGATCAACCAAGTTCTGAAAGATCATGCAAAACTTGAGAAGATGTTTCAAACGGTTGTTAACCAATAACTAGGAATACTAAAAATTAATTAAACGTGACAAGACTATGAATCAGATTTCAGTTTTGGACTTAATATATCTTTCAGGGGAGGTTTTGGAATCTAAATTAAAACCATTATAAATATTTCCCAACAACTGAATTAACTGCTTTTTTTTTAACCAACAATTAAGAAATGTTTTTCCCTACTTTGCTGCATCAAAAATCAAATCGAAGATTTCGGATAAAAAATATGTGCCCTATATTATGTCTCATAATTAAATTTATCATTTTAATTAATCTTTTTAAAAAAAAAATTTGTTATGATATAATGAATCATAATTAACTGTTATTTGAAAAAATTAAAAAATTATATACTCTAATTTTGAATTTATGAATACTAAAAATTAATTAAACGTGACAATAAATGTTAAAAAATAATTATATATCCTATTTGGGTAGGATGAACCCTAATATTATGTACGGAGTATAACATTAAACTAAAAATATAAAAAAAATGAAAATTTGATTATGAGACATGGAGTACGAGACACAAATGTGGGACATAAGAACCTAACTTCTTTTTCATAAGCATCTTAGCATAGTTACGGCTTTAAAAATGATCATCTACATGTCACAGACACAACTTAATGCGTACGTGACTAATGTGGCATGTCAGGTAGATAAAAAATATAGTTTTAATATAATTTTATTAGTTTTTACTTTTAAACTAGAGTTTATTGATTTTATATAATTTTAATATAATTTTATTAGTTTTTACTTTTAAACTAGAGTTTATTGATTTTAAAATGTAATTTAAAATTTATTTTATATAAAATGATAGAAAATAAACATTATGTTGACTTGTATACTTATATAGTTATATAAAAATTAGGTTTTGATTGCAATTTTTTTTTAAGCCCAGACAGTTTGGGAGTCTCCTCCAGCTCCTACCAAAATAATCGCATTATGAACTAAGAAAATAATCGAATTAATTAATACTTATCATGTATGGATGAAATTGAGAAATATATATATATATATATATATATATATATATATATATAGGATATAGATCATATACAAAAGGATTTTAAAGTAGGAAATATGAAATAATCTCAACCGTTTAAGTGGATGATCGGACGGTTGAGATCTTGGCCGAGTTTTTCATGCATTGTTATACTACAATGCACGCGCAATTTTTATTTTATAGTAATTAAGGGCAAATCAGTAATTTAATTGTTAAATGCATTGTTTTTAACTGGTAAATGCATTCACTACTAGAAAAACGCTCATAGATGACATTAAATCAGGGTGATGTATGAGGGTAAAAAACTGTCAAATATGCCTGTCTCATCTATTCGTCGCTCATAGATGACATTGAAAACGGGTGATGTATGCGCTCATAGATGACATTATTTGATTAAACGATGACACGAAATAATATCATCCATTTTATAATACATGACACAATATAATGTCATCTATATTAAAAAAATGTCATTTATAAGCGAGAAGTTGACACATTTAGGTGCAATACATGACTTTTTCAGAATGTCATCTATAATTCATAAGATGACAGTACTTTAATGTCATCTATATTAAAAAAATATCATTTATAAGCGAAAAGTTGACACATTTAGGTGCAATACATGACTTTTTCAGAATGTCATCTATAATTCATAAGATGACAGTAATTTAATGTCATCTATAATCTGATAAATTTAACCATTTTCGTATTTTTTCATTAATTAACATGTATTTAATAATTTTGGTTTCATCAATATATTTTACAAAATAAAATAATGCCAAATAGAGAATTCATACACGCACTAAAAATATTTATATGCATTAATTGTCTAATATTCAACTTCGTACACGGAAATAAAAATAACAATGACAAAATACTAACAAGTTTGGGTTAATATTTCAATCCACCTTAACTAATGTAACTTAAACTAGTATACGGACCCAAAGAAGTAGAAGTTTGAATCACCATGCCCAAAATCACCAAACTTCTTCATCGATCAAAGCAATGTCACTTCACATGACAATCTACAAGAAAATCAAGCTAGAGTGAAACTTTTTTTTTAGTTAAATATGTGAAAAGTACTTAGAAATAAAATTGAATGAGTTAGTTTACTAACCTCATTGATCACAATGGTCGCACAATCCTCACGAACCTCGTCAATCTCATATTGAGAATATTCACTTTGATGTGCCAATTACACTCTCGAATACATTTTTCTCAATGTGCATCACATCGAGTATGTGATGAATATGTAAACTCATGATTTGTTAACTTATATCTCAACTCATGATTTTGTATACACACAGAAACAGCGGAATTAATACAGCCTAATTAGACTTCCGCATTTAATTTCACCAATATCAAAAGCAACAAACCATCCAAATTAAAGGCATGCTTTCACATTCAACTTAGAGTAATCTTATACTACAACTCACTATAATATAAATTAGATTGAATACAAGTAATTTTCAGCAGCAATTAGTCTGATCTCAAAAATGAAAGTACCATCAATCAAATATAATTAAATAGTTATGCACATTACCACAAACATAATGATTTTCTATCATCAAAGCAATGAAGTTAATATTGTCAAATATAAGTAACTTTAGTAAAGCCTAAGTGCCTAACATGGTCCATATATAAAAAACCACACATACCCAAAGAAAATAAATCTTACTTGAATTTGCTTTGTTTTTCTAACTGTGATGTTGGAGATGGTTCAACAAGCTTCCTCTGTAATGGAGATTATCCAGCAAGCCAACTGCCAACATACTATTTACGATAATAAATAGAACAAGAATGAGGATAATACACCAAGAAACCAATGCCAGGTTGCAGGATAAACTAACACAAATAGAATGAAAGAAGTAATAAGTAGTACATATTGTGTCTAAATTCGAATAGAGTGAATTCTAATTTCTACTTGGACTTTATCTCATTAGCAACAGTGGTGTGGCCACATAGGGCAGTGCCCAATCAACATAAATCGATGCATATATATATATATATATATATATATATATATAAGTGCGTAAGTAGGTGATAGTTGTGGAGTAGGTGTACAGAATTGATACACACTAGTGAGGAAAATCTGAAGGTTATACTCATAAAATGACAAAATAAAACATCAAATAAGACAAGAAGGACAAGCAAATATAGGAGTGCCACAATGGGTGTATACAAGGAAGACAATTAGCAAATCTATACCTTGGAATACACACATGATAAAAGCTGTTTGCCATGTCCTAGAATATCTGTTGAAGGATGGAAATCTTCTAAATACGAAAAGAAAACAAATTTCATTCTTGACAAGGAATGGACTATAGAATATAATGGTAAACTGCTACAGCAGCAGCAGGCAAGGTACATAGGGAGAAGAACCCATGTTGTCCTTCTTGCTCATGGTACTACATCTGAGCATAAATGGTTCCTATGCTGCCACATCCTTCTAAAAGCAACGTATAAACAAAAGGGAAATGAAAGAAAAGGATAGTAGTTAGCCTATTTTAGTGAAAGGAATGAGAAAGTGGACTGCAGGGAAAAGAAGAGGGGAAGGAGGACAGAGCGACTCCTTGACGCAGTCTCCTCTACCCGAACATGCTGTAAATCAACTCCTCCCATGTTGTAATCTGCAACATAAGACAAATTAAAGAATTCAAGAGGATTAGTAGAGGTAAGCTGGAATAGCCAAACCAATTAGAGTCTCAGTATTAGTACCCCTATAAATACCAGCCCTTCAAACCTCTAAATAGTTTTACAACCCACAAACAAATTCTCAAACACTTAGCATGCTTAGAAGAGGTGAAGAAGCTTAGAGGAAACTTTGTCCAGGATTTGAGTCAACCTAAAATCAGCCTCAAGGTAAGGCATACTAATTACAAAACTCTCCTAAGGCTTGAAAACAGTTCTAACCCCTCCTCCATCACCACATTTAAGGAGAAGACTTGAAACACTTAGCAAGGAGCTAAAGAGAGGAGATTCTGCCCAAACACAACTCAAAATCCCCATCATCTAAGAGGTAATAATGGCTCCTACTCTAAGTTCCAGATTCCAGTTTAAGCATGCTATAGACTAAATACAAACCTTAACTAGAATCATGCTTTAGACCCTTTCAATTTAGTTATCTTGTACAAACAGGTGACTTTATGACTCGTACGAATTTAGCACATCTTCTGGTCAACTAACTGAAACTGTATAACTTTAGGAACTAGAATCAGACCAGTTTGACTTTAATCACAAACAACACATAAACCTACGAATTTATTTTTGATTCAGAACATAGACCTAAATACTTATCTCTGAATTTAAATTCAACTTTCAAATTTAGGATTTCCACTACTTAAGCTCAGTTGAGGACTTAGCATGCATAACTTCTCTTCAGAAAACTTAGAAAACGAAGGTAAAGTTTTCACATCAGGAATTATACAGCTTTATAAATCACAACTTCTTAGTAAACTGACCTCAAACAAGAACACACAGACAATCAATTACAGCCCCAGATTCAGAACATAAACTTATACCTATAAAACTTAAATCCAGAACATAAGCATGATTTAGAAAGTAAGTTTCAGACCTTAAAACCAATCTGGAAAGGGACCCTAACCTCACAATCGTGTAAATGAGAATAGAAACACATATCGGAGACAAGGGAGCTGCCCTCCAAGCCTCGTAACTGAGCCCTCCGCAGCTGCCCTTACGGGCGCAGCCCCGCCACCTCAGACCTGGGCTGTCCAGCCCCAAACGGAGCCACCCTTTCCCCCAAACCAATCCCTCCCAAAACTTGAAAGAGCAGTTAATTCAACAAAAATAAAATAAAATGAGACAAATCCAGCCAGTCGGGATTTAAACCAATCTCAAATCTCAAATCACTCATAATACTTTAACTAAAATCATAGATAAATAGATTAAATGGAATGGGGAAAGAGAGGAATAACCTGGGGCAGACGGTCGGCGAGAACAGGCGCCAACCTCGCCGGGTGAGAGTGCCGCGAGAGAGGGAAGGGCAGTGTGTGAACGGTGCGACGAGGGAGCATCGCCGGTGGAGCGGGGGCGGGAGTCGCGACCTCTGCTTCTCCGTCGCTAGACAGCCGCAGGAGGAAACTTCGAGAAAGAAGGGCATGCGCGACGGTAGAGGAAGGTACTGGGCGAACTAAAGGAAGAGATGGAGGAGAGTAGGATGCAGCCGAGGCGTCGCCGGAGAAGGAGGGAAAGCAAAGATGACGTCGAGGCAAAGTAAGTGGAGAAGAGCGGCTGAGACACGTCTGGGTTGAGAAAGAATAGAGTGAAATAGTGTAAAAGGAGACCTAGGAGTGGGAAGAATAGAAGTGTGTAGAATCCGGGCCGGGTATGGGCCGGGTTATTGGGCTGGTTTAATATATGGTACTGGACCTATGATATGCTCTCAAATCAAAACACACACATAGATGACATATTTTAATAAAGTGTCATGTATATTAAATTAAAACACACACATAGATGACATTTCAATGATATTCTCATCTAAGCAATAGATAGATGACACTATACCATGACATTATTTAACAAAATGTCATCTATATTTTTCCTGACACTTCATACATCACATTTTTTTTTTCAAAATGTCATCTATGCAAAAAAAGCGCTTATAGATGACATTTTTTGAAAAAAAATGTCATTTATGATCAGTCATCTATGCTCATTTTTCTAGTAGTGATTGTTTTTAACTGTAAAATGCATTGTGAAGATGTAATTGAGTTATGCATTGCATTTAACTATTAAATGCATTGTATTTTGAACGCGTATAAACGCGTATAGGGGATTTTTTACCAAAATATCCTTCGTGCATCGTTCAAAGCGATGGAATGCACCGCCTTTTTAAGTATATCAGATCCGTCTGATCATCCAAATCAATGGCCCAGATCATTTTCTATTTCCTACTTTAATTTCTCTTTTTACCTGAACCACTCCCTATATATATATATATATATATATATTCCTTTCTGAACTAACAAAATTTATTGCATGTCATAGTATTGAATATATTACAATTACAATAAATCTAATTGGTCACATGTGTGGCCCATCATGCACTATTATTACCAAAGAAATAAATTATTTTATTTTCATTAAGCATTTAGGTAATATGATATAATTTTTTAAGAATATTTATTATTTTATATTACGGTCATTTAACAACACTATAATTAAGAGATGTTTGGGCGAATTTATAAGTTTTTTAAAACGTTGTTTTAATAAGCTCTTAAACATGTTTGGTAAAATAAGTTCGTAGTACCTTATAAACTTAAAAAAATTCCAAGAATTGTCCCCTAATTTATTTTCAAAATCTTAATTAAAACCTTCCATTTTTATAGTATATTAAGATTCTATATAAAAATTAAATAAATCAGTTCTTTTAAATTTCTGAAATTTTGAAGCTATATCACTACAAATTTTTTTTAATTTAGCAAGAGAATTTTTCGTTACTAAAACAAGAAATTCCATTACTAAAAATATTAGTAACATATTTGTAACGGATTTATTCGTAGTAATATCGATGGTTGCTAAAATAATAACAACGGAATATATTCCGTTACTATAACAACGGAATTGTACGTAACAAAATTTTTGTTTTTAAAATAGTTTCTTCAATTTTAGTAATAGAAAATTCTGTTACTAAAAATTGAACAATAATTTCATAACAATTCCATTGTTAATCCGGTAAAATTTAAAAACAGAAAAAAATTTCGTCACTATTCAATTACTATAAAATGCATTTTTTGTAGTATATTTTTTATTTATTTTAAATGCCTTTTGAAATTTCAAAAATATTATAGAAGATATAGATTTTTTAAATATTTTTTAATTTCAGAAATATTGTTAGATGATATAAATTTTATATTTTTAATTCCCAGCAAAAATGAAAAACTACGCTTAAAAAACTTTTTAAAGCTGCTCACATTCATCTTTATCTATATTAATGTTATATACAGAAAATAGTTTATGATTTTAAACATGATAGCTTTTAAGCTCTTATAAATTATTTAAAATAAATTTAGTCAAATATCCTATTAATCATATCATAAAATTGATCAGACAATTCTAATATGTTATATAGATTACAAAAAAAGTAGTAAAAATGCAATACATACCCTTCCATTTACGGTTTATATATATTTTCACATTTGATTATCTATAGTTCTTCTTTAACGTTGTAATGAAAACCAGATCTGTTTTATTAGCTCAGCTTGTTTATAATTATTGTTAAACCCTTGGAACGTGTCATGCCTTTAAGTCTTTGTTGATATCATTTAGAAACTCTTAACTTAGACCATTTTTTTATGAACAATTTTCACGTTTCTTAATCTATATGCGATGATATATTTAACAATTTGTATAATTTAATTTCATCTCACAACTTGATCATCTATTTGTTCTTGAATTTATCATGCAATAAATCACCCATATGTTATAATTTTATATATTCAATCAAGCTCATTATTTACATGTGATGCTGGAGAATTTAAACCAACGCTTAATAAGTCTTCATATACCTACTCTCTCCGATATTTGTAAGTATTCCATTCCATGTTACTAAATTATACATCAAAGAAATAAATAAATTTACATTTTTTAACTTTATTAAATACAAAATAAAATTAATATTAAATTCCAAAAAGTATTAAATAAGTACTGTAAAATTTAAAGTTTATGATCATAAATAACTAAAATTTTGAAATAGAATAACTATTTAATTAAATTTGTTTGAGGTATTTAACAAAAAAATTTGAAATAAAATCATGGTGACTGGTATAGTGGTGTGATATTGTCACATTAACCGTGAGCATATTAATGGAAAATGGGACCACTTAAAAAAATGGAAAGGAATATATTTTAGGTCACATCTATCTTGTGTAGTCTAATTATATAAGCCTACAAATTTGTTTGAGGTATTTAACAAAAAAATTTGAAATAAAATCATGGTGACTGGTATAGTGGTGTGATATTGTCACATTAACCGTGAGCATATTAATTAAATTGTGTCCACCGTAGATGATGAAGTGGTCCTCTTATAAAGTAATAACAAATTAAAATTTCTAAGATGATGGAGTATTATAGTTTTTTGACAGATGAGAACAATTAGTAAACTAGCAATTATGTGGAATT
>JAPKLX010004033.1:0-10397 GCA_026898415.1 Leonotis leonurus | reverse complement strand
GCTGGTTTTATCTGTCCGAGATATCTTCCATCATTCTCTTTGAACCAATTTCGACTATCTGTTATGCTGAAACTAAAGAGAAAAGGTACAGAACATGTATGATACCAAGTGTATTTTGAAAGAGCATCATCAAAACTTAGAGTATTTTATGGGGTTCCCAACAATTTCCCCCTTTTTGATGATGTCAAAACCACGCTTAGTCAGTGAAAACAATGTAACTTGTATCATGTTCTGGACAGTTAGGTTAATTGTTATTTAAGTTAAATAACAGTAAATAACAGAGAGATAAGGGAACCTCAAATTCATTGATGTATGAATTGTTAGAGTACAAAAGATCAACAGAAAAGACAGAGAGACAAAAGACAGAAGATACAAAAGATTTGTCTAAGAAAACCATCTTGCAGCTCCTCCCTTCTTCATTTTCTCTCTCTGTGCATCAGAAACCAGCTGGATGCTTTCATAGATCCCATCTCTAACTCTGGCATAGTTAGGATCATGGTTATCTATCTTGTATCCCTTGATCTTGGCCAGCTGGTTGATGTAGTTAAGAATGTAAGTCTTGTCAGGAAGATTACTGCCTGGTATCGTTGGGCAGATCATGAATTCTTTCTCAGGTGCCTTCAACTGGATTTTGGCATCAGAAGCAGCTATTCTGATCCTCTGTATAAGCTCTTGGTCACCAAAATTCTCAAGGTATCTGTTGAAGTCCTCATCTGGAATTGCTTCAGAGTATGTAGGCTCCTTCAAAAAATATCTATTCAAAATAAAACCTTGTTTCACTTTCTCCCAGTCAATCTGATCCTCTTCTGGAACCCATGTATCTTTGGGTGTCTGTTTCTGTAATGACAGGTTCCAGGAGAAGGGTTTCTTCTTCTTCTTTTTGGACTGGGTGGTTGATGCAGATGATTGTTGCTGCGAGCGCTCTGTTGATGAAGGCGAAGAGAAGGGAGTTTGGAAGGATTTCTCTTTAGCTTCCTGGGCAGCCAGTTTCCTCTCCCTCTCTGCCTGTTCCTTGTAGAACTGCGCTCTGAACATTGGATCACAGGCTTGATCCATGCTCACTCCAAAAAGCAGCAACTCTGCTATCTGATCCCCTTCATCTATAGGCTTCTTGCCTTTGTCTTTGGGGGTGTGAGATGTAGTTTGAGCTGGTTCTGATCCTAGAAGAGTAGGATCAGGTCTTGGAGGTGTGGTTGGTCTGGGTTGAGTTGCTGGTACAGGTGCTTCTTGTGCTGGTGTTTCTGTTCCAGCATCTGCTGCTTCTGTTAAGCCCTTGCTGGTTTTTCCTCCCTTACCTTCCTTTCCATCAGAGATTTCCCCCTTTTTGACATCATCAAATAGGGTATTGATGAGTGTACGTAAAGAGGTGATCTCCTCATTCATCTTCGCCATTTTTTCTTCAGCATCTTCTTTAAAACCAAGCAGATGGTTGATTGTCTGATCAGAGGCATCAACTTTCTTCTCTAACCTGCTGTTCATTGTTGACAAAGTCTTGTCATATGTCTCTTGGAGTTCTTCAACAGCAGTTAGTCGATTGCTCTGGTTTTCAAATTCTTCAGGGGTTGGATACAGAAGCTCATTTAAGACATCGACCTGGTTTTTCCGCATCAGCTCCACAAATTTCTCTTTTTCAAAAAGAGCAAGATGGGAGTGGATGGACAGGTCAGTGTCTTCCTTCAGTTGAGCAGCGAGTGCAGTTCCTTTCTTGTCAACAGCAGTACTGATGGATTCATCTTGTTTAGCCAGCAGGTCAGCAAGCAAGGCAGTGGCTTTTTCTGCTTTGTTGTCTATGCCAGTTAGACGGAGGTTGATCCTTGCTTGACCTGCTTCAGTTGCTGCTCTATCGTCATCCATCTTTTTGTTCAGTTCATCCCTAATCTTGTCCATGTCATTCACATAATCCTTCTGATGTTGATTAAAGTCAGAAAGGATTTGAGTGGCCTTCTCTTGTATGGAGTTGCAGACATCGGTCATGTGATCTTCAACTCGCAGAGTGATCAGATTATCGAGCTGAAAATTGTTGAAGGTGTTGGGCTCTCGTTCCAACAATTCTTCCATGGTGTAGAAATTCACATGTTTCTTCAATTTTTGAGCAACACCATGGGTGTATATTTCATTGGTTGGTTCTCCACCAATATGCTGACCCACTGGTTCGTCATCACTTAGATCAAGGTCGATGATAGGTGTTTTCTTGGGAAACTGTCTTGTGGAAGGTTCACCTTGGTCTGGTTGTTGATGTTGTTCTGTTGGTACAGCTTTGTCCATCCGGACATCAGAATGAGGTGGGGGCAGATCAATCTTCAGTGCTGCTGCCTCCTGCTTCAT
The DNA here is from genome assembly GCA_026898415.1 of Leonotis leonurus. Taxonomy (NCBI): domain Eukaryota; kingdom Viridiplantae; phylum Streptophyta; class Magnoliopsida; order Lamiales; family Lamiaceae; genus Leonotis; species Leonotis leonurus. The sequence goes on along the minus strand of JAPKLX010004033.1, from coordinate 8,072 downwards.
GTGGTCTGAGATTAGTTGTAAATAGTCTGCTCTCACTTCATGAACTGTGGACACCTGGAGCAGATTAAGTAGGGTTGCCTCTTCCTTCTTCAAATCGTCTATCGTCTTGAGTTGAAGCAGGGCATCAAAAATGTAGTACTCGCTGTCTTTAACCAGCAAGTAGAACTTGACGCGCTTTGCTGTATGCAAACTCTCTGGTAAGGATTGAATACCAGGAAAGTCTTGCAGCACTGAGTGTTCTGCTTCATTCTCAAGCAGATTAATTACACTCTCAGCCTGTCGCTTCTTCTCTTCCTCCTCATCAGTGGACTCTCCTTCTTCTTCTTCTTCACTTATTCTGTCCATTCGGTTGGGAGAAGGAGTAGCTGTTCTGGTAGGAGAAAAATCTTTCTCCGGATGACTTGTGTCTGGCTCCACATCAGTAGCAGGATTCTCTGTGTGTTCTGCTGGTGCCTGAGGTGCCTCAGTTTCATGTTCTGTATGTGCTGGCATATCTGATTGTTCTGTTGTCTGTGCTGGTGGTGAAGAGGGCTCTTGCACTTTCTGGAGTCTTCTTTTCTTTTGTTTTGGCAGAGAAGCAGAGGTTTCTGTCTCAACAGAACTTCCTCGCTTACGTGCTGCCTTTTCTTTCACTATCTTCTCCTTCTTCTTCTCCACACCTTTAGTAGGTGGCATCCAAGTTGGGTTAGACCTACCCATTTCCAGTGCAGCAACACGGTGCACTTCATCAGGGATCTTGTTGAAAAATTGAGGAGCGAGTCCCAGAGACATCTCCAGCTGGTGCTGGTCCTTTGGAATAGAATGACCAGTGTTGAATTCGACTGCATCTTCCCAGACCTTCTGGGTGAAAAATCGCTCAATCATCAGACTTATCTTGGTGGAATGGCGAAGGTTTCTTCGAACTTCCACTGAAGTTCCTCTGCCCTTGCTATCCTTTGAGTAAGTCACGAGCTTTGCTTCTTTAGCCATCAGCTCAAAGAGGATTCTGCTCCAGTTGACTCGAAGGTTGAGAACAACCGCTGTGAGAATTCTGAATTTCTCAGGTGTGACTTGATCGTAAGTGCCACTGTGGTTGAGAAAAATCCTCTGAACCATTTCTAAGAGGAGCTTGAATCCTGGTTGAAGTAGAGATCTCTGGAACATCCTTCCAGTATAAGAAATAGGTATCACCAACATGATCTCAACAGCCTCCTGTAATTGTGCCATCGTGATATCTTCTAAAGCTAGACCTTCGTCCTTTACTCTATACGTTTGATTAATCATTTCAATCACATTGTATGGGGTCTTGCTTGTTCTGTCACCAATTGGCATCAGTACATTGGCTTCAAAGCCATGTTTGTCATTTTGCCATGTCAGATAGAATGTGGCAACTTGCTTTGCCAGGAACATATTTGGATGAGCAGTTACAATATTGCAGAAACCTAATCTCACAAGAATAAAACAAATGCATATGCATATACATCAGTTGAAATTAACGATATGAGTATCTAGCACAAGCAGAGTAATATGAACAGTTATGAGGAGCAAATTCAGAACAGTTCATAAACAAGTAATATTTCAAGCATACTGCAGATATGGTAAAACTGAATAAATTTAAAAACCTTTGCAGCGTTTAACCATTGCGAAAATTTCATCAAGCTTTCGAAAACCATGGGTTTCAAGTACAGCGTACGGTTCAGGTGAGAGAAATTTCTGAACCTCAGCTACGTGTTGCAGAAAGAGTGAAGTTTGAGGTGCCATAGTCAAACGCAAAGATGTTTTTGCGAAGAGATGCAGAGAATTTTGAAATGCTTAAGTGCTTAGAATTTTGAGAGTGCTCAGTGCGATGAAAGTGAAGGTGAACAGTTTAGAGAAGATATCGCACGTATATATAAAAATAATTTAAGAGAAAAGAAATTCGAAGAGTTGAAAAGATTTTCTCCCTTTTTAGATTTTTCCCGCTTCAAGATTTGTTTTGCCGCCTTTCCTTGCGTGAGATGAACGCTCTAGATCCTAGGGTCTATATGCGAGCGTGTGCGTATCTCTCACTTTTGGCAACTTTCCTTTTTCCTGTTTCTTGCAGGGATTTCCTCGATCCCAGTTCCCAAGGTTGTGCTAATCATGATAAAAATAGAAGATTAATTAAATCTAGGGTAAAAATATCTTTTACAATCCTGTAACCTAGGAGAGTGACGTCTTTTATCTTGACGCTTCAATTTCCTTAAAAGTTCCCCCTTGACTTAGCATTTAAGAAATAATTTCACATGGCTTTTTCGTCAATTAATTGATAAAATTATGCCACGTGTATTTTATTTCAGCTGAGCTTTCTGTCATTCTTGTAATTAGCTTTCTGGTATTAGGTAACTGGTAGCCTTCTGGTCATGACTAACTGGTAGTCTTCTGGTCTTGACTATCTAGTAGTCTTCTGGTCTTGACTATCTGGTAGTCTTCTGGTCATGACTATCTGGTAGTCTTCTGGTCATGGCTATCTTGTAGTCTTCTGGTCATGTTCATCCAGACTGAGTAGTCCAAGTTTTCCACATAGCATCTTAAATCTTTCATCTGGTAATGCTTTAGTTAAGATGTCAGCACGTTGGATGTCTGTATGAATCTTCTCAATCTTGATGTGTTTTCTCTCTACATGATCTCTAATAAAATGATGTCTCACATCGACATGTTTGCATCTTGTGTGGAGTACTGGATTCTGTGTTATAGCTATAGCACTTGAGCTGTCACAGAATATAGGTATCTCCTTTACATCAATCTCATAATCTCTTAATTGCTGTTTCAACCAGAGTATCTGTGCACAACAGCTTCCAGCAGCCATATATTCTGCTTCTGTGGTTGATGTAGCAACAGATGTCTGTTTCTTTGAAAACCAAGATATCAACTTGTTTCCAAGAAATTGACACGTTCCAGAGGTTGACTTTCTGTCCAGTTTGCATCCTGCATAATCTGAATCAGAATAGCCAGTAAGCTCAAAAATTATCATCTTGTGGATACCAGAGACCAATGTTAGCTGTTCCCTTAAGATATCTAAGTATCTTTTTGGCAGCTTCCATGTGTGATTCTTTAGGATTGGCTTGATATCTGGCGCAAACTCCAACGGCATATGTGATATCTGGACGGCTTGCTGTAAGGTATAGCAGAGAGCCAATAATTCCTCTGTATTGTGTGATGTTTGCTGGTTTTCCTTCTGGGTCTGGATCTATCTTTCCATTTGATTGCATAGGAATTTTTACTGTTCTGCTATCCTTCATTCCAAACTTGACTAGCAGATCGTTGATGTACTTAGCTTGATTAACAAAGATACCATCTGGTAATTGTTTTACCTGCAGTCCTAAAAAGAAATTCATCTCACCCATCATGGACATCTGGTATTTGTTCTTCATTAGTTCTGCAAATTTGTCACACAGGTAGGGAGATTGTGATCCAAAGATTATGTCATCGACATATATCTGAACCAGCAGAATATGTTCTTTGACTTTGATGATAAACAGTGTCTTGTCAACAGAACCTCTTCTGAAGCCTGATTCCAGTAGGAATGTTGATAATGTTTCATACCATGCTCTGGGTGCCTGTTTCAATCCATAGACAGCCTTGGCTAATCTGTATACTCTCTGGTCAGGATTTTCTTCTTCAAATCCAGGTGGTTGCTCAACATATACTTCTTCTTCTAGTATGCCATTAAGGAATGCACTTTTAACATCCATTTGGTATACTTTGAATCTCTTGTATGCAGCATATGCTAGAAATAGCCTAATTGCTTCCAATCTGGCCACAGGTGCAAAGGTTTCATCGAAGTCGATACCTTCCTGTTGATTGTATCCCTTTGCAACTAGTCTAGCCTTGTTTCTGACTACTTCTCCATTCTCATCTCGTTTGTTTTTGAATACCCATTTTACACCTATCACTCCTTGATGTTTTGGTCTGTCTACCATATACCAGACTTGGTTTCTCTTGAATTCATTGAGTTCTTCTTGCATAGCTATGACCCAGTCTGCATCTCTAAGTGCTTCATAGGTGTCAGAGGGTTCAACACGTGATAGATAACAGCTGAGAAGTGCACTTTCTCCATGCATTCTTCTGGTTCTCACTCTATCTGTTGGGTTCCCAACAATCTGTTCAGAAGGATGATTTTCTTGAATCCATTTCCTTCTGCTAGATATCTCCTCTTCTGATATCTCTGGTTCTGGTTCACTTGTTGGGTCCTCAAATTCTGGATGAGAAGTTTGAAAAGGATTTTCAGTTTCTGGTTCTTCTTGAGCATTATTCCAACCATTTGAATCTCTTGATTCTTCGGGTTGTTCTGGTTCTGGCTCATTAGTATTGTTTCCTCCTTCAGGCTGATTGTCTTCTGGTGTATTTAAGGTTGTCTGTTCTGTTCCCCCTTGCTGCAAGCTTACTGTTTCAGCACTGTTGGGAACTTCAACTTCATTCTCTTCTGATGTATTCCAGATTAGAATGTCTTCTAACAGAATCTCTTTTACTTTCTGGTTCTTGTTCTGGATTGTTTTCTGGTTTATGTTCTGGTCTTGTGTTTGATCAGCATCTAGGTCTCTGTCACTAATAACAGATTCATCAAAAACAATATGAGGTGTTACTTCCACAATGTGAGTCCTCTGGTTAAAAACCCTATAAGCTTTGCTAACATCAGAATATCCTAAGAATATCCCTGGATCAGCTTTGCTATCAAAGGTTTTCAACTGAGATTTCCCATTATTGTGAATGTAACACAGACAACCAAAAGAACGAAAATAGTGAATCCTGGGTTTTCTGTTGTTCCATATCTCGTAGGGTGTCTTCCCATGTTTGATGGTTACAACTGATCTGTTCTGGGTGTAGCACGCTGTATAGATAGCTTCTGCCCAAAATTTCTTTGGTAATCTGGTTGCATTGAGCATAGTACGAGCTGCTTCTTTTAATGATCTGTTTCTTCTCTCAACTATTCCATTCTGTTGAGGAGTTCTAGCAGCAGATGTCTGGTGAGTGATTCCCATCTGGTTGCAGTATTCCTCAACTTTCTGGTTTAGAAATTCTGTTCCTCGATCTGTTCTGATGGTGGTAACAGAAACTTCCTTTTTCTTGGTGATCTTGTTGAGAAAATTTGGCAGCTTCTCCAGAGTTTCTTTCTTCTTATGCAAGAATATTACCCAAGTAAATCTTGAATAATCATCAATGATGACTAGAGTATATTTCCTACCATTTATGCTTAATGGTTTGACTGGACCAAATAAGTCTAAATGTAGTAATTCTAGTATTCTGGTTGAGCTCTGGGCAGATTTGCTCGAAAAGGATGATCTGGTCTGCTTTCCTGCTTGACATGCTTCACAAACGTGACTTTTGTCATAGACTTGTTCTGGCAATCCTTCAACTAGTTTCTCTCGTGCAATCTTATTGATTGATTTGAAGTTGAGATGGCTTAATCTTTTATGCCAAAGCCAGCTAGTTTCTGACACTGTCTTTGTGACCAGACAGGTCTCTATCTGGTTGTCCCATTGCACAATATATAATCTGTCTTGCAATTTCCCGGTAAGGAGTATCTCATCTCCTTCCTTGTTCTTAACCAAACAGTTGTTAGCATTGAAAACAATCTGATTACCATTGGTACAGAACTGACTTACAGAGAACAGATTGTGGCTGAGACCTTCAACATATGAGACATTTGAAATGGTGGTCTTGCCTACTTTTATGTTTCCATATCCTCTGGTATATCCTTTTGAATTACATCCAAAAGTGACATGAGGTCCTGGTTTCTCTATGTAGTCTGATAGTAGGTTCTTGTCACATGTCATGTGTTTTGAACAGCCACTATCAATTATCCAGATTGTTCCTTTTGCAATCTTGCTTCTTCTTGCAGCCTTCTGGTCCTGCAATTAGATAAGCTTAGCTACCCTTTATTGTCTGGGTGCTTGGTTATTAGCAAAGATCCCTTTTTGAATCCAGAATAGCTTTAAATTTGGAACAGTAATGTAGCTTGTGATGATATTCCCATTCACATCAACAATGGACTTTGAGTGAAGAACAGATGGATGATATCTCTCTGATCCTTTGCTTTCTGCTTTCTTCTGTGATGTCCTGTTGACTTTAGTTTTGGGCTGTTGTTTAGATTCAGTGTAGTTAGCAGGATATCCTTTGATTTGATGATATTGTCTGTTACCAGCTTGCTTAATCATCATCTTCTGGGGAAGATCTTTCTTATTTTTCAAATTTATTACTTGATCTGGTATCTGTCTTCTTTCTGGTACGAATTTCATTGGACCTGCTGCTTTTTCTGTGTGACCTGGATATCCTAATCCAGAAGTGCCCTTTTGCTGCATGTTAATTAGCAGTTTAGCACGTTCATCACTCTTGTAGATCATTTCTTTTCCTTTCTTGATCTTCTCTTCAGCAATGTTATTCCTATTTATAAGATCTTTGACTTTTGAGTTCAAGGAATGAATCTCACTGTCTTTGCTCTTGATCTGTTCTTCCAGAACATTGATGTTAGCAACAAACTTAGTGTTTGCTTTACTCAATATCTCTTCAGTTTTCTTCAATCTGTCATTTTCTTCAACAACTTCTCTGAAAAGTCTCTTGATACTTGAGTAACTCTTGAACATCTCATTAACTTCATCCCAAGAATATTCATCTTGATCTTCTGTTTCCTGTTCCAGATCAGTATTATTTGAAGAGTTAGAGTTGCAGGAATTTACCTCTACATCATCTAGACCGTTGTCTAGTCCTGCAAAGCATTCATCCCAGTCTTCTTCTTTAGCAAAGACTGCTTCATCATCTTCTGTTGAACTATCAGATAGATGGCTTGAGCTGGAATCATCTTCTTCCTTTTCTTCTGCTATCATAGCTTTACGTTGAGCTTTTAGCTTTCTGTCCCTTTTAGCTCGTAGTTCTTCTCTCTGACTTTTGGATAGGTCAGGACAATCTGTCTTGAAGTGTCCTGTTCTTCCACAACCATAGCAAGTATAGTCAGTAGGATTAGTGATTTTACCATTACCTCTTCTTTCTGTTTTGTCATCAGATCGTTCTGCTTCTTTGTTCTTCTGGTATCTACTCTTGTTGTCTTTGTAGAACCTTCGATACTTTCTTGATCTGACTTCCATCTTGTCCATTCTCTTAGCAATCAATGAGAATTCTTTCAGTAACTTATCATATCCTCCTTCTTCTGATGCAGTAGATGAAGTTGATTCATCTGTTTTGCACTTCGCTTTGAAGGCAGTCTCTTTCTCCTTCTTAGTGCTAGTTTCATTCTTCTTGCTGGAGGAATGATCTGGTCCATGTATCCTTCTGATATCACATTCATGGACTGCTAAATGATCAAATAGTGCTTCTACAGACAGATCATTGAAATCAGCACGTAGAGGTTGCATAGCTGAATAGATTTCCCAGCTTGGTGGTAAAGCTCTAAGAATCTTGAGGTTCTTCTCTCTCTGTGTGTACTTATCCTTTTTGAAGGCAGACACCTCAAGTAATACTTCAGTGAACCTGTTCTTCATTTGTTCAATAGTTTCTCCAGGCTTCATTTTGAATTCATCGAACTTATTACATGCTAGGGATAGCTTGTTCTCGATCATAGCTTCAGATCCTAGGCTGAGATCTCTTAGTGCTTCCCACATTTCTTTGGCTGTATCAAGATCTTGGATCTTGGCCAGATGAACTCCTTTTACAGTACTGGAGATAACTCCTTTAGCAAAATCATCAAGATTTGCTTCTCTTCTTTCTTCAGAAGTATACTTTCTGGGGTCTTTCAGTACAGTTTCCTTCACTGCTCCTGTCTCAGTGATACGAGTGGTTTCTTCGGTAATTGCCAAAGGTCCTTCTTCTATCACCTTCCACATCAGGCAGTGATGAGCTTTGAGACACATCTTGATTCTGAAGCTCCATTCTCTGTAACCTTGGATGGAGAATTCTTCGCATGCCCTGATAACAGATGATTCCATAACAGATAATATGCAGATGATGAAAAGATTTTCTAGATCTATTCAAGTTGACCACGCAGGTATTAACCTTGTGAAAACAAAACAATGGTCGTATGAACCACCGCTCTGATACCACTTGTTGGTCCCGAAAGAGCAAGGTTTGGTGTATGGGGGGGG
>JAPKLX010001081.1:5925-27689 GCA_026898415.1 Leonotis leonurus | reverse complement strand
TGTGAATGACATCCGATTAAAATGATGATATTAACTACTAAATTACTGAAACGCTCGTTATCCTCAAACTGTTATAAAAATGTTGGTCTCGTAATTTAATCCAAGTACGCGAAATTTGAAAGTTTGGCAAATTTTATTTAGGATTAAAAGACGGGATATTACAAGCTAACAAAATGACTTCTATAGGATTTAATCCTTTACATTTTAAGTCATTCACTAACCTGATTTAAAGTCATGTTCTCTATCAGATTCACTTTATATGACAATGATCTGGTACAAGTAGAACAGATTGAGACCTAGCAAACAGAATTAAATCTAAGTGTGTTTCGAGATAACATCATCAAAACTAAATATTGTGGTGTTCCCAACATATAAGATCGAAATTTGTCTAAGGAAAATATTATGATGAACATCTCCTTCTCCGTGGTGGTGTAATTTTATTTGGGCTGAGTTCAAGGTCAAACTGGCGTAGTAAATCACACGAAGTATATTATCAACTCGTTGACCTAAAACAGCTCCAACTGCAAAATTAGATGCGTCACACATGATTTCAAAAGGAATAGAATAATTAGGACCAATGACAATGGGGGCAGAAATCAACTTTTCTTTCAATAGCTTAAAAGCATGCAAGCACGAATCATCAAAATTTAAAGGAACATCTTGGGCTAGTAAATGGCAAAGTGGTTGGAAAATTTTAGAAAAATCTTTAATGAAGCGTCGGTAGAAACCTGCGTGACCTAAGAAACTTCTAATGCCCTTGACATCTCTCGGTGGAGGTAATTTTTCAATCACCTCAATTTTTGCCTTATCAACCTCAATGCCCTTACTAGAAACAATATGACCTAGAACAATACCACTTTTAACCATGAAGTGACTCTTTTCCCAACTCAAGGTTAGACCACTTTCAACACATCTTTCAAACACTTTCTCAATTTTAACTAAACAATTAGTAAAAGATGAGCCAAATACCGAAAAATCGTCCATGAAGATCTCGACGAAGTCTCCTATCATCTCAGAAAATATGGACATCATGCACCTTTGAAAGGTATCTGGTGCATTGCATAGTCCGAATGACATTCTCCTATACGCATATGCGCTGAATGGGCTCGTGAACGCCGTCTTGGCTTAATCCTCCGGTGCGATGGCAATTTGATAGTATCCTGAAAGGCCATCAAGAAAACAGTAAAAGTCATGTATGGATAATTTATCTAGCATTTGATTAATAAAAGGGAGAGGAAAATGGTCCTTTTTTGTGGCGACATTTAATTTGCGGTAATCAATGCACATCCGCCACCCCGTGATGGGTTGAGAGGGAACAAGCTCTTGCTTGTCATTTAGGACCACCGTGATTCCTCCCTTCTTGGGTACCACATGTACCGGGCTCACCCACTCGCTATCCGCAATGGGATAGATGATTCCTTCCGCCAACAATTTAAAAATCTCCTTTTGCACAACTTCCATGAGGATTGGATTTATTCATCGTTGGCTATCTCATTTTGGAACGGCGCCTTCCTCAAGATTGATACGGTGCATGCATGTAGTAGGGCTAATACCGTGAATGTCCTCTGGCCCCATCCAAAAGTGAGTTTGTGCTTTTTGAGAACTAGAAGTAGTAAACGTTCTTGGTCCTTTGTCAACTCGAATGAGATAATCACGGGTTTGTTCTCTCATTCTTCCAAGAAAACGTACTTAAGGTGAGTGGGGAGCTTCTTGAATTCCATTTTGTCAGGTGTCGGCTCCTCTTTGGGTTTTGCCTGAGTGATGGATTTATCGTAAATTTTCTACACTAAAACTTCTTCGCTCGTGAAATGCTGCAAAAAAGAACTCTCGGCCAAGGAATCAATAGCATCAATGAAATGACAATCATCAACAAAATTAGCGGATGGTATGACACAACTCCTATGAGCAAAAAAAGACACTTCCTCTCCTAGAACATACATTTTAATAGTGCCATTTTTAACATCAATCAAAGTACTAGTGGTGTCCATGAATGGTCTTCCTAGAAGGAGTGTATTCTCAACACCATTTTCATGCACGTCTCTTATCTCTAAAACAATGAAATCAATGGGAACAATTAATCCACCTACTTTCACTAAAACATCCTCAATGACACCTCTAGGATATCTAACGGATCTATCGGCAAACTGCAAACGCATTCGAGTAGATTTAAGTTCACCTAATTTCAATTGCTTAAAAATATAGTACGAGATCAAATTAATTCCTGCTCCTAAGTCTAACATGCCCGATGCTTCCTTACCGTTTCCTAGAGCGATATTGATAACAAAGCTACCTAGATCGTGCTACTTAAGAGGTAAGGGCTGCTGCATGATGGAGCTCGCCACTTCGGAGACTGTCACCACTTCTTGATCACCGAATTTTCTCTTCTTCGCCGCCAATTCTTTAAAAAAACTTGACATTGGTGGGAACATTTTGGATGACTTCCAAAAGAGGTAAATTCACGTTTACCTTGGATATCATTTTATAAAAATCCTTGAACTGCTGGTCGTGCTTTGCGTTCCTTAGTCTGTTGGGATAAGAAATTGGCGGAACATACGAATTTGTTGTTGTGCAATTTCTCTCCGGACTTAGCTTTTCCAACTTCGGGTGGGGGCTCGTCCTTCTTGTCAATGGTGAAAGGTGGCATATCCACTTTGTTATCCACCGTTTTTCTGCTCCTCTACACAGTCACAGCTTGAGCTTGATGGGGTTGATGAACCTGCCCCAGAATTTTGCCTATTTGGTTATTTTGCTGAAACTGATTCACTGTACCCAAAATTTGTCCCATAGCAGTCTCAAGGCATTTGATGGTGGCGTCTTGTGCCTCTCGAGCCTATTTATTCTCTTGCATGAAAGTGGCCAAACTATCCTCAAGAGATGATTTTTGAGTAGGCATAGTTTGACATGGAAACTGCTGCGTTGGATATTGGTGCTGCTGATTCGGAGGGTGATAAAACTGCTGTTGCTGCGGTGGAAAATTTTATTGTTGTGGTTGTGGTGGATAGTAAGGTTGCGGTTGATGCTGGTACTGAGGCTGGAAATTTGGAGCTTGAGGGCATCCACCCCGTATTTTGCTGATTCCTCCATGTGTTTTGCTGAGGGGGTGGTTGAGGCATGAATCCTTGTGCGGCATAAATTCTGCCTTGCCTTCGACAATCATCTCCGCCATTCGTTGGCATTCTTTCACCACGTGGCCATAGTCGCCACAAATACTGCACGGCTCATGTGCAACTTGCTGAATGGATGGTGATGGGGGTCGGTTCATCTTCAATTCTTGTAACTCCTTCATCATGTCAGCCATTTGCTTCTTAAGATCGGGACTCATAGTCACTACAATGTTTCCTCCCGCCGAACTATCTACCATAAATTGAATGGTTTGGAGCAAACCGTCATAGAAGAACTGACATAGCATCTCCGGTGCCATCTGATGGTGGGGACACTGCTGAAATAGCTCCTGGAATTCCTCCCACGCCTCATGTTATGGCTCGTCGTGGGCTTACGTGAAATTCATTATCTTAGTATGTAATGCTTGAGTTTTGTGATGCGGGTAGTACTTCAACATGAACTTCTCACAAACCAATGCCCAAGTGATGAGTGATCCAGGTTGAAGAGATAGGAACCAAGATTTTGCCCTATCTTTCAACCTGTAAGGGAAACACTTCAACTTGAGTTGATCCTTCGTCAGTGAGTGAAGCGGAAAAGTTTGCACCACCATGCAATATTCTCAGATGAACATCAATGCTTCTTCCCTTGGGAGTCCATGATACGTCGGGAGTAGTGTTTAGTGGTGTGACTTCAACTCGTAGTTTCGAACTGTGGTGGCAAGAACAATGGTTGAAGTAGTAGTGACGCCGAACATGGGCCTAGTGAAGTCGCCCATGTAGCGGGGTCTCTCGTCAAAATTCTCATCGCCCATCTTTTCAAATAAACGCGATAGCAATAATTCATCAATGTGCTCGATATCTTCTTCTACGGTGGCTAGGATCTCACGCTTCCGGTTTATGTTGTCGATGAAGGGTGTCAAAGGCTTTCTAGGACTGCGCGACCTTGCATACTGTAATATCCCACTAATTTCTAATTATACTCTTAAGTGTTCTAACTATTAAGGGACATAGGTATGATGAAATAAGAATTTTAGGAAAAACCTAGAGCCTGTTAGGACCTACCATGTTAATTTGGCAGACCGGGAAAGCTTTTTAAAAGATTTATTTAAAAAAAGAGCTTTTCATGCATAAGTCGAAAGTACATACATATTATATTCCTTCCATAGAGTTTTTCAAAGAAAAATATTGGCATTAGGTTTACCCAAAAATGAGTTCGTATGCAACCGCTACGAATTTTTAAATTTTAAGCACGTCGTTAAAAGAAATAGTTTTTCCATGCATGACCGAAACTATATCAATATTATAGTCATTGTGTAGAGTATGAAGAAAGGGAGATGTTGACGTTAGATTTGCTCGAAAAGGAGATCGTGTGCAGAAGGTACGACATTTTAAGATTAAAGCATTAATAATAATATAATATAATAAAAATAATAAAAAAATTCAAAAACTTACCTATATATATATATGGGTGCTCGACCGAGAGCTTCCTCACTCAAATCAGGAGCATCTGCTCTCCTGTCCTTCTTCCCCCCTCACTCTTCTTTTTCTATCATTATCGGGTATCGAGGTTCTGTCGGTTCGAGAATTGAGTGTCGATCGAAATAAAGGTACGTCAGGATAAGGTTGAAGGTAGGCATGGAGATTGACACAGGTGGCTCAGCCGCCGTCGAGTCTCCGCCGCCATCGTTCCGATACCGTTATCCTCATTCTTTCTCCTCCGTTCTCTTCTTCATTCATTTTCCCGTTCATGACTATCGGTGTATCAGACGGCTAAGGTCCCTTAAGGTTTTGAGTTTTTGACCATAAGATCCATTACTCTGTCGGATTAAATTTTAGATTTGGATCCCGGTTAAGATCATCATATCATGATTTATTGCATTATTTTCATGTTTTTCTAAAGGGAAAATATTCATGGTCAATCATTTTTCAATAAAATTTATAGTGCATGTAGAGAAAAAAATATAGGATTTTCTGAAAGAGGTTTCATTAATTTTCATCGGTCCAATTTTCATAGATCTAAAAAAGACTACGAATCTTCTCGATTAAGATTCGAGGTAAAATTGCATATTTTAAAAATGTTTATACATACTCCTATAGGAAATAATGTCCGGAGTATTTTTGCCTTCTTGGCCAAAATCATTTGAATGTCCGGTTGCTGCCAAATTAATTTATTACGTGATAAAAAGAAAAATATTGAGCCTAAAAATTTAGTACTACTTATCTATAGTTCCTTTTTGGAAATTAAAGCCAAAATATATTCCCTATGACTAATAGGTACCTAGCACTGAAATTTGAGCTCATAAGGATTTACAGTTTTCCCGTAACTGAGGAATATCATCGGTGAAAGGTTGGAGATATATACGTATTTTGAGTTATTAAGCTCTTTTCTCTAAATGAAAAATGCATGGATCTCTGTTAAAATATTTTCACGAAGGTATCGACTGTTTAATGCTCTTATCTACCGCCGGGGGTTCTTATTCGGCCTAACACGTCGATTTAAGGACTGTGATCACTTAGTCTCTACTGCGGTGGGTTGATCACCATCGGATTTTGACTCATGCTATGTTAGGGTGTACAGTTCTCCGAGCCCTATTTGACTGAATGTTTATGATCCGTCGGTGGTAAAAGGCCCGAGACATAACCTATATAAGAGTAACGTCATGCCGGGTCATGTTTAATTTATGCACAAATGTTTTGCTTACTTAGAAGTTATTTTTATTTTAAAACCTTCTAAGGTAAGTATACTAAACAGAGACTATATTTTTCGTTTTATGAAAAACCCAACTGAGTGCACTAGTACTCACCCCACGTTTTACAAAATTTTTCACAGGCTAAGGAAGCAACATGATGTGTGTGGCTGAGGAATGGTGTTATTGGGATGACGATTGCTTCATCACGAGAACAGTTTACCGTTCTATACATAAGAATTTCCGCTGCCATGCTCACGTATGTTATAATATTTATGAAATAATTATCATCCACGTATATGTGTGTGATAATATATATGTTGAAACTCTAAGATCATTTTCTCATTTCACGAAGGCGTCATCAACCATTATTAATAAAACTTCATGTTGTCATATTATCATTGTCCATTACATTCATACACGTGCATAGGAGAGCTTAGAAGTAGTCGGCCCCTCTTGGACGCTCAACTCATCGGCCCCTTGTGTAGTGTTCGAGCGAATGCCGACCACACTTGGTGAGCTAGGTGAGTGACTCCTTTTGACGAGGTAGGCTCACTAACCTCCGCCTTTGATCGACGGTTCTTATTGGATGATTCGGCCTCTCGAGGATTCTGGATTACCGTTCCTACAAGACAAGCTGTATTATCACCAACCCCGTCTTTCATATTGGATGATTCGGCCGCTTGGGATTTAGGATTACCGTTCCCATGACTCTAGCTGTATTATCTCCAAATTGCATATGATTCATTTTAGCTCCATTATTATCGACATTGCCTTTGCATTGGTTAGCTGTTTGGGTTGTAAAATGGCATAGTCAATAATATAAAGGAGATGTTGTCTGATTTTCAAGGACAACCCTCTTATATAATGCACACGAACACAGTGCCCCTTTCTTCCCAGCTTCTTTTATCCCCGCCCAGTTATGCCCTTGGTGCGTGCGCCGTCCCTCAGGATTTGGGGCGTGACACAAACACAACACTCAACGAAAATATTACGTGTACCACATTATAGAAGAAATAAGTAAACATAATAAAAATAAAAAGAAAAAAAACAATGAATTAAATCGATTAAAGCCTTCCCCGACAATGGCACCAAAATTTGTTCTATTAAAATTGTTTTGAGTCGCTCGCAATCTTGACGAGGTCGTCTAGCAATGATAAGCCAACCCCAGTCGTATTCTCAAGGAAGACTTAGTAGGGCAATTTAATTCTTTGTTCGTAAACGAAAGCAAGTAAAAGGAATTTTTGAAGGTTTTAAAACTAAGCAAAGAATATAAATAACAAAATCATGTAACTCTAAACTAAGGGAAAGCAATGAATGACCGAATTGTCTAACTAAGAAAATGAGATGAGAATTTAAAATAATGTAAGTAACTTGGAAATCGGAATCAAAAGGAATGCAGGAAGTACTTTGGAAACCGAAAATGAAATAAGAACCCGAAAGCATAAACAAATAAATGAACTTGATTATAAGCGAAACATGAATGATAAATAGAAAACAAACTTGATTAATAACTAGAACGATCTGGAATCCAGAATGAAAAACTGAAGAAGAACTACGAACTAGAATGTTGCGATCGGCTATCCTTCAAGTACGAATTCTAAAACTAGAAACGACTATCTTGAAATCAAAAGTCTCGACTCTAGAACAAGAGGTCGAGAGGTGCTAAAACTATAAATCCAAACGTTTGGAACAAAGGTCTGGAAAATGATGTCTAAAGATGTGTCTCGAAAAAGATGTCTTTCGAATGAGAAACACATTGGGTATTTATAGGCGAGAGGGAGGTCAGCGGCCACTGAGTGGCACGGTTCCGCGAGTCACGGTGCGGCCATTGGGCGTTGACCGAGTCAGCCGCATGGTCAGCGACCGTGAAGGGTTCAGCGACTGCTGACCTGGCGCGCTGGCTTGGCTGTGGCTCGGCCTTGGCACACACCACCTAGTTAGCGGCCGCTGACCAATGCTCTCGGCACTAGTCTTCACTCTTTTGTCATTTCTCGATCTTTTCTCGTCTCTTTTCCAACTTCATCACTCGTTTAGGCTTGTGATCCTGAAACATAAAATGAACCGTTAATCGAGACAAAACATCACACAAAGAGGGAAAATAACACGAATAAGACACGGAAAATATGAGTTTAGACGACCAAAAAAAGGCTAAACACCATTCTTTCTGAACATGAAGGAAGGTATAGTGAGAGTATATAGTTGCAGCATGTCGCTCAATAGGCAAATGTGTCAACAACTTAGGAAATGATGACTCATCTATATTGTTACATTTATCCATTTCATTCCTTTTAGAATGCATTGCGCTCATGAAAAACATATAATATGTAACAAGATTAGCTTTCTTGTTGAAAAATGTCCTAAAAAAGCTATTCTCGCTCTCTGACACAGAAGTTGTGCGGAACAGACTACTCATGGTGAAATCTCTAAAATAAGCCGGAATCCAAAAAAAAAAATCGCAACTCATACATAGCTGAAAACCAAGAATTTTCCACAAGATCAAAATTTTTCATCATTTCATGCCAACGTTCCTCTAACTCCAAGGGTTGAATATAGTTTGACCAAAAAATATCATTTAACTTCCTTGCAAAATCTGCGTTTTCTCTTAGGGTGTTGGAAATTTGTTCGGCAACTTTAATCATAATGTGCCACATGCAAAATCGGTGGCGGGTATCAGGCATAATTTTTTCAATAGCTATCTTCATTGCAGGATGTTGGTCTGTAATGATGAACTTTGGACTCTTGCCCATGCATTCTATGAAGTTCTTAAATATCAATGAATAAGATCGACATCCTCTAATGTGAGTAAGGCTGCACCAAATGTAACACACTTCCCGTGGCTATCATTTCCCATGAAAGGGGCAAATATCATGTTGTACCTATAAAAATTCACAATGCATTATTATCAGTACTTGTATGCATTGTTTATTATAAATCATTGCATATATAAAATAGAAACCATAAAATTGGACATAAATATAACATAAAATATCAAGGTGCATTATTTCCTATTATCACATGCATTCGTTATAATTTTCTAATGCATTATTATCATTATGATATGCTTACAAACTAGTTAATGAAAATTACACGAGAATTAGAACTACTAACATATAAATGCGTTTTTCTTATTATTCCAGACTAATATATAACTATGATAAAAGAATTACATATTGAATAAAACACATACTTGTTGGTTGAATTTGTAGCATCAAAAGATACAGCTTCCCCAAAGTTTTTGTAATTTGATATATATATTGAATCAACCCAAAAAATCCTTCTCAATTTATCTCTTGAGTTAATATCATACTGAAAGTAAAATCCAGTGGAAGATTCAGACCTTGCCTTCATTCGATCAAAAAGTATTTGTGCATTAACGCCATCAACAAATGCTCTCAAATCCTGATTAAAGTTTTTGAATTCAATTGCATTGCATCCTATGCTATCATAATTCCCAACCAACTCCTTGAAAAAATGGAATGCCTTCATTGGCCCTATATTTGATCTCAAACAACTCATAACAAAAATTTTGTGAACATAATTCAAGCTTCTATTATATTTCATGAATTGTCTGAATTTTTTGATACAAGTGGATGTGAGTGAGCTTCGACCAGTGATGCAACCACGTATTCTCCCTATGAGAAAATTAAAATTTGACACGTGCCATACAATTAGCTCTTGATGGTACTCTTATTCTTTTCACTTTACTGGAATGTGGATCACCATACATCTCATCATCTACAACATACTTTTCACCCTCCGTATTGCACAAAACATATCGATTTAATATAGTGTTATCCTTATGCCGCTTAATAGTTCCAAGACGAACGTCAAAACCACATAAACCACCGTAATCTCTATAGCACTTTTCGGCTTTCACTAGTGAGCGAAACTTGCGACATACGTATGGCTTAAATTCAGGTGAACAGTCAGGAAGATAAACTTGCTTAACTTCATCACAATTCTTGTTGTTTTCACTCTCTTATGTAACAAAGCATTGCATAAACACTAACAATCTGATGCACATATGACATATTATCTATGCATATATCATACAAATAAAAAAATATAAACTTCATCTAATTGCTCAAAATCATATACAAGCATCAAACAATGCAAACTCTGATAAGAAATGGAAAAATTTAAGTTTCACATTATTTATTGAAACATTATTGCGACACTCCATTCATATCTATAGCAATTTTTGGCTTTCAATAGTGAACGAAACTTGCGACCTACGTATGACTTAAATTCATGTGAACAGTAAGGAAGATAGACTTGATCGAGTTCATCACAAATCTCGTCGTTTTCAATTTGTTATGTAACAATAAAATGCATTGCATAAACACTAACAAATGGATGCACATATGACATATTATCTATGCATATATCATACGAAGAAATATGAATCACATATATTGGCACTGAATACAAAAGTTTAAGATAAACAATAATCATAAAATAGTGTATATTGATAACCTTATGCATAAAATTAATAATAAAAAAACTGAAAATTCCTTATATTCTTCCACTGGGAGTTGAATTGAAGAACACTCACTAAAATTGTCAACTGATACGTATAGTTGAAAAAATAAATTGTGTTCCACAAAATTAATCTATTGTTATAGTATATCGTAATTAATGGGATAATGATCCTCCAATTTAAGGTTTCGTCAGTTACAAAATTAGAAAATTACCTTGATAACCTCATATGATAAATAAGTGATATTATTGAATTAAATAAAGAAATAGAACTCATTAATGTATGATGGTTGATTAATATGAATTAAGGGTGTAGATTAGTTTTTAGTTCTCATCTAAATGCTGGTTTTCTCTAGATCCCGCCATATATATATATATATAGGGGTGGGTTCAGGTAAAAAGTGGTATTTGGATATAAAATAGGAAGTAATCCAAACCATCCATTCCATTAAATCCAATGGTCTAGATCTAATCTTACAAATAATGTCCCACGCCTCTTGCATTGCCAATTGCAATGCAAAAGGGCAAAAAAGGAAAAAAAACAGTGACAGTTAATTATTATTTTTGAATCAAATTTAATAATCCCGTTATTTACGCTGCAATTAGAGAAAACTAACCAAAAACATTACATCCATGTTCTTGCAAGTTATTCTGTGAATCTTACTTCGAAGAAAGGAGAAATGAGCACCACTCCACGCCGACGATCGCACCGCCTCATGGATAATGACGGTGAAGACGATGATTTCGAGAATCCCATTATACAGCAGCCGCTTCTCATGCAATCTGATAGGAAAATAAGTGCAAAAACGCGTAGACCACCCAAAAATCTTACTCTATCTGCCAAAAAATCTTCCACATTCACGCTTACCAACAATGCAACAACGTAATCATCAATGCAACAACAACTGAAGTAATGCAAAACTGTAGCCTGGTTCAATGCAAATTGTCGTGTTATCAATGCAACAACGTAATTAAAACAAACCTACCTGCCATGAATTCACCGCCCCTTCCATCAATCATTTCTCAATGAAAATTATCAACGTAATTATCAATGCAACAATGCAACAACGTAATTATCAATGCAACAATGTAACTAAAGTAATTCAAAACTGTAGCCTGGTTCAATGCAAACTATTCAATTTCGTAAGGCAACAATGATAATATATAATGTTCAATTTCGTAATGCAAAATTATAGCCTGGTGCAATGCAAATTGTTGTGTTATCAATGCAACAATGTAAATCCGGTCTGAATTCATCTTAAGTTACTTATGTTGCGTCACGATGAATTGAACGAATTTGGGACTGAAGCAACCGTCGTGGGTCGGGAGGCCGGAGAGGATTTCGGGAAGGAGATCGGCGAAGAGACGTCGGAGGAGGTGAAGGGTGTTGAATATCGGCTGGAGGTGGTAGGGGAAGTTGATGGTGGCGGAGGGGTTGGCTGGCGGCGTGTTGAAGGAGACGGAGGTATTAAACTCTTTATCTCTCTTCAAGCGCTAGTTTTGGAAAGAATATAATAAATATCTATAGAATCCCTTAAAAATAGCTATGAAACCAACAAATCATCCGTTAACATTGTATGCAAATTACACATATAACCTTTTCACATCATATATGGAATAATTTAATACCATAAATTTCGAAAATGGAGGATAAATCTAAACCGTCAGATTGGAAAAATGGATGGATTGGATTACTTCCTATTTTATACCCAAAAGTCACTTTGTATATGAACTGTATCCTATATATATATATATATATATACTACAATTTATGCACACATACACGCCAAGTTTACTTTGAGCTTGATAGGGAATAATATCAGTACTACTTTATAAAAGATGAAAAGAAACTCATTAAGAAAATATAATACTCTTTTTCGGGATGAATTAAGCTCTGGAATACACAGAAGTAAAGAAGGATCAGAAGACCCCTGTGGTCTGGTTATTATCCAAAGGGAAGGGTCTGAATATCCTTCATTTCTACTTATGATCACCTCTGAAATGTACCTTAACAACTCTGGCTATGGGGGTCTGGTAAGTAAGATACCAATGTTTATAGCATTACCCGATATATGTTAACTTCGTGTCTCACATATGTCAGAGTTACAGAGTTATGCGGCGATGGTCTCTAACAACCCAAGCGAGGACCATTTCCACACAGTAAGCCATGATTCGTTGAGAATCATTTACACGCACTATTTACACCAAGTACTTTTGAGGTATATTACTTATCTACCCTTGTTGTGTAAAATGACGAACACAATTTATATTGCGCAAGTGCACGCAATCACAAGTAATATAAGGAAATATTCCAGATTCGTATCCACAGGGAATGCAAATATGTACTAAAACATGCTCAACCAACAGAAAATAAAAACGACAGAATTTAAATCAATAATTTGGATGTTTTCTACTCTAGAGTTCAAGATGCAAACAACTCAAAAGCAACAAGACTGACAACTAAAATATGCAAGACAAGATTCAACGGAAACAGAGACCAAAAGCACGGAGAAATCAGATATCAAACAGATTAAAAATGGACTCGGGTTCAGAAATCATTTTGCCTATTTCCCAGTTGCGCGATTATTGCTACAGCATTTACTTCAGCAATTTGTTACAGAGGCGTAATTCTCAGATTTTTGCATACGAATTTTCCAACACCTATGCATTAAATTAAATCAACACAGCTCATATATTCCTATACCAAGCTAAATTGAATTAAAAACCAGATCATCACCAATTACTAGTGCCACACCAGATTAATGGATATTCCTAAACAATAAACTAGTGTTCATTTAGCATTTTCCAACATCGACAACCTTCCAGAATTATCAACATCTAAATCCTCATAATATGCTGGCCAAACATACAATAAAGATAGAATAAGAGCTGCTAAATGAAAAGTACTTCATAGCATCAGAAAGCAGAGCATAATTCTCATTAAGTTAGGCAAGAATCATTCCAAACCCAAGTCACTACAACTTAGCTCATTCTGGAAATAAAAACAGAAAGTAAAGAGCTATTTCTCAACATATTAAGCATTCTACTACAGATTTGAAGATAGAGAAAGGTAGAACAAGAGTGTGGAGGGGATTTCCCAATCCTTCCTCCAAGTTGCTACTGCTGTGAAGAAGAAGAATCAGCTCCAAAACAGCCACTCTTTGCTCCAGCAATTCCTCCTCTTTTCTCCCTGTTTTTCAGAATGTTGTTGATGCTGAATGTCTCTCACGTTTTCTGCCCTCTTCTATTGCGGCTCAGGCTGCTTTTCTCCCTCCTAGGTTACCAAAAATAGCTTGCAAAAGGACCATGCTACCCTCCTTTCTTTGACTAGTCATCAGCTTCCTTTCTTTGACTTAGAATTGGGGACCACATTGTCTCTCTCCTTCTGCAGACAGATTGCTGCAACATCCAGTCAGCAATTACTTTACAGAATTTGTCCCTTCTTAACTCTATAACCTCCACAAAAAGCATTTGGGAAATAATATTGCCTCTTCTCCAAACAAAGGAATAAAACAAGACTAAAAATAGAAATAAAACAAGAAAATAAACAAAAGACATCACATAAAAGGCAAAACAAAGAAATAAAAAGATAATAAATAACTCTTATACAAGAGTTATCAACCCTTCATACACCTATCTATATATACTCCATCATTTGTTTCATGCATAAGAGAGAACGGACACTTATTCTTTCACGCACTCTTCTTAAAACCAAGTAAACTGACTTGAGTGTCAGAGTGTCTTCCCGGAGGACCCCCGACCCTTCCTCCGGTCTTGTTTTGCAGGCCTTGCCCCCGACTCTAGGACCGAGAGCATCACTCAATTGACTTAGATAGCTTAATCAAATGTATAAACTCCAATCTCTTGGAGCTTTTATGCATTTTTCTGTATTATCTTTTTGAAGACTAATCCTTAGTCTAACAGCTGGTGCCGTATGTGGGAAATTTCTATTTTCTTTATCCGAAATTGGGAGGCGAATACTTCATTTTCAAAGTATTAAATTTCCTTGAAAACACCTTGAAAATCAGGAGATTACTTTCTGTAAAAATATGGGCGTTGAAGCCATTAATCTTAAGAACAGAGGCGTTGAAGCCTTAAAATCTGAAAACATTTAGCGCAGAAGCATTAAAATTGTAAGTAAACGGCGTAGAAGCCGTGACATGTGAAAGAAACAGGGCGCAAAAGCCCATAAATTGTAAGAAATTGGTGTTGAAGCCAAAAAAGAAATTTGGCGATGAAGTCTGTAATAAAATCTAGGCACCTAAACAATGGATTAACATTTGACGCCAAAGCCATCATCAGAAATCAGGGGCGATGAAGCCACCATACAATAATAGATTGACGTTGAAGTCATTTTAGCCTTGAAAATCTTAACGGTGATGAAGCCACCAATATTAAAAATTGATGATGAAGTCATTTCTTTTGGAAAATTATGGAACAATGAAGTCATATGGACGAAAACCTCTAGTCAGAAACTATTTATTGTTTACTCGGGTTGAAATTCTTGCAAGGCAAATATTATCTACCTTTCCAACGTATTCATTTAATCTTGAGAATGCCCTTTCACTCCTATTCGGAGTTGAAGAAAAGGGGTAGGCTAAAGAAGTGAGTCTAAGAATGGTAAAACCAGATCCCTTGGATTATACCTCTGTAAGACCAGGGTCTGACTATTGTAACAAAGGTTTTGGCAATCCCAGACACTTCTGGAAAATAATAATGAAAGAATCGAATATTTTTTTAGAAAAATTCTATGCTTTGAGGAATATGAAAATTAAATTGTCATTGTTGATAAATAAAATGTTAATCAACAGAAGTTGAACAAAGGCAAGAATGACGAAGTTATCCTCCGTAAAGGGCTTGAAGATGAGTTATGGCATTGCATATCCACCTCTTGATGGAAATCAAATTACTTGTGTAGGAGCTAAACCTCTTGCCACACACGAAAATCAACAAGGGTGAATCATAAACATGATCTATGGAGGGCCAACATCTGGCGACACCAATAGAGCTAGGAAAAATTACGTCAGAAGAATGATGAATGTTGAGGAGTTCATTGTGATGAAAATTCAAGAGAAAGGGAGCTACCTAGAAATATCCTTTCGTGCAGAGGATAATCGAGGCATCCTTTGTCCCAATGACGATGCTAAAGTAATAACAGAATTTCCGTAAACGTGATGTTTTCTGTGTGTGTTGGTCCCGAAAGAGCAAGGTTTGGTGTATGGGGGGGGGGGGAATACACCAAATACTAACTTTTCAGTTTTACTTGACAATTTATAAGAGAGCTCAAGCTATTCTATACGAGAAATTGCTCGGCAGTGACTAAACAGATTGATATGCAGATCAGTAGCTGATTTAGCCCAAACAGATTACTCTCTTAGTGAAAACACTTAGCAGATAATAAGAGTGATCTTATTACTTTCTGAGTGTAGAGTGAGTGCGGAATAATGGTGGATTAGTGATTGCTCTTGTTTTGAAAACCTTAAGTATTAACCAGATTGATTAGGGAGATTGATTGAGATGCAGATGGATGATAGTGCAGAGAGTTAGAGTAATAAACAACAGAGAATTAAAGAATGCAGAAATGTAAAGCACACGGTTGTTTAACGTGGTTCGGGAAAACCCTACGTCCACGATCTGGTCAAACCTAGACCAGATTATCCACAACTAGGATACTCTGCTTCTTTATACTCGTGGAGAACGAGTCACAAGTACCAATCACAACTAGAGTGATACTTATGCACGAATGAAGGGTCGTGTCCCTTTACAACAGATTACCTCTACGTTACCACTAGAAAACTACTAGCTAGCAGGGTGATCTTCTTTCTCTCGACAAGACAGATTTGAATCGAGGTGGTTGGTGTGATGTAGAATCACAAGATGTTGAAGCTCTAAGTCTGGAATGCAGAATGCTTGGAAGAATAATAGCAGAATTACTCGCGCGTGTGTTCACTATTTTTCCAGATTTTGTCTTCAACTATATAGGCATTGAATTTGAAATTCTAGCCGTTGTTGATTGGCGTGAGATAGATGGTATATTGCCAATCAATGGTTTCCATCATATCTGTTCTTGCCATATAGGAAAGGTTGACTCAATCTTTGATTTATGGAAAGCAGATTGCTAACGGTCTCTTTCCTTATATGTATAATCAAAGATCTACTTTCCAATCCCTGTTGGATGTATCTTGATCTTGACGTGGCAAGTGTATATGATGTGTAGGATGATGTCAGCTAATGGGTTGATGACTCAGTCGTTCTGGTTCCTCGCTGTAGGCATCGATCTGGTCGCTGTATGTTACAGCAGATCGATTCTTCTTTGGCATAAAACCTTGACTTCATCCTATTCTAAGTAGAGAATGACTTCTATAGGAATATTTCCTTAACATTTTAAGTCATCTTCTAATCTGTTCCATAACAGAAATCACCTTATCTCTAGTGATCTGTTTTTACACGAGAACAGTTTTAAGCTCTAACTAGCTAAGTGTGTTTCGAGATACCATCATCAACACTAAAACCTCAGGGTTCCCAACAATTTCCCCCTTGTTGATGATGTCGAAACCACACTTCACAAAAAGATGTCCTATCAGCTTATAAAGAGCGATCTGGTCAGATATCCAGATTGATTTTAGTACGTTATTAAGTTTATAACGTTTAGGATATTTTCATATATGTTCTGGACAATAAAATGTTGTCATCAGAAACTCAAGAAGGATTTCATATATATTAGAGACAAAAGTGTTTACAGATTAAGCAAGACAAAAATGAGAAAATGCAGATTATTCATGATAGGAAGTAAATGGCTATCTGATCTTTCTCTTCTCTTCCTGTTGCTTCTTCATTTTTGCTCTGGTTTCATCTGAGATGAGCTGGACGCTCTCATATACTCATTCTCGTACCCTTATGTAATCAGGGTCTTCGACATCCACCTTATATCCTCTATTCTCAGCTAGTTGATTGATGAAGTTTAGCAGAAAGGTTTTGTCAGGAAGATCTGTCCCAGGGATGTTGGGACAGGTTCTGAATTCTCTTTCTGGAGCTGTTATTGTGATCTGGGCTCTAGCTGCTGCTGCTCTGATCTCCTCCACCAGATCTCTTGCATCGTTTTGATCAAGATATAGATTGAAGGCTTCATTAGGTGATCCCTCACAGTAAAGTGGTTCCTTGAGGAAGTAACGACACATAATGAACCCGTATTTTAAGCCTTCAAATCCTTCTTTCAAGTGATCTGGGACCCAGTTGGTCTCTCCCTGTTTGTTCAAAGATTTTCGTATAGGGGCAGATGAGAACCAGCTGGAACCTGCTCTTTTCTTCTTCTTGGGTGGTTGGGACTGGCTTGATCTGCTTGGTGTGAATGTTTTCTGTGCTTGGAATGAAGGAGAGCTGGCTGGGCTGGGTCGATCTGGTATGATGACTCGAGCTGGTTTCTTTGCAGTTGAAGCACCAGATCCAGATCCTGATAGGCTTTTCTTTTTCTCTTCAGCTACTTGTTCTTTCTTCTTCTCTTGCACAGCAGATGGCTTTGTTTTCTTCCCAATCCCTTCCCCCTTTTCGACATTAGCAACAATCATACTGACAAGGGCTCGAAGGGAAGTGATCTCTTCTTTCATTGTTGCCATTTCTTTATCAGTCTCCACTTTCTGAGTAAGCAGTGATGTGATATTGAGATTTGAATCATCAATCTGCTTTTGGAAAGTTTTGGTGATGTTGGCGAGTGCTGTTGTATGGTGCTCAATATCTTCCTGGACTATCCCAAAGTCGTTGAAGTAAGTGTCGATCATTGTCTTTGTGGGATATCGCAGTTCGCTGAGCTTTCGTTCAACAAAATTCTTTCCATTGACCTCAAACTCCCTGAACATAGCCTTCATGTGGGAGATGGTGTCCTTTACAACATCAGCTGCTATCCCATCAGTCTGTGCCTTCACTATGTCATGCACCATATCCTTCTCCTTTTCAGCGAAGGCTGTGATGATCTTGTACATCTCCTTCACTTTGAGTTCTGTAGTAAACAGACTCTGATCAATCTGTGCTTTGCGTTCTTCAGCAGCAGCTCGATCATCGTCCATTTTCTTGCTCAGTTCATCAATCTTCACCCGGCATATTCGCCTCAGATCAGAGTCGACCTGATCAACGTGAGATTTCAGCTGGTCATTGAACTCTGTGAGTATGCGGGTGGCTTCATCTTGGACTGTGGTCAGTGTGCCATACATATATTGATCCACCTTCTTGGAAATGAGATCTTTAATTTGAGTATTAGATAGGGATTGATGTTGGTCCATCAATATATCTTCCAAGGTGTATGTCTGCACATGTACGTTCAGTGCAGCTGCAACAGCAGGAGTGAGAATGTCGTTGGTAAGCTCGCCTCCGATATTCTGTCCAAGTAGTTCTTCCTCTGCTGGTTCCTCTCCAGTTGGTGCAGGTGGGGTCGTGATCTGCACACCAGTATCAGCCATGAGCTGGTCTGGTGCAGGTTCTGTTATTGCTGCACCCGGTTGGTGAGCATCAGATGGAATCTCAGCTTCTTCTTCATTAACCACGCTGTCATAGAATGCTACCTTTCCAGCCTTCTCATAGATTTCTCTCAGATTAATCTGTAGTTTCTGAGCTTCTAGCTGAGCGATTGCTAGTATAGATTGTGTGTAGCTTTCTCTTAGTTCAGCAACTGATGAGACTTCAAAAATATTCAACAGTGTGGCTTCCTCTGCCTTTAGCTGATCAATCGATCTGATTTTCAGCAGTGCATCTAAAACATAGAATTCTTTGTCTTTGATCAACAGCAGCAATTTGACTCTTTTAGCTGCATCGTAGCTCTCTGGTGTGAGCTGGATGCCAGGGAATATGCTGAGGACAGCTCTGTCTGCTTCTGCTTCAATCATTTTGACTACAGATTGTGCTATGTTCTTCTCCACATCTTCATCTGAAGATTCAATTTCTTCTTCATCTTCCTCATTGATCTGTTCTAGAGGCTCAGCAGAGGATGAGCTTACGGTATGAGCTGGGGAGAAGTCCTTGGACTGGTCTAGGTGTACTGATGAAAGAGGTTCCACATCTACTGGTTGACCAACCAGCACAACTTCTTCCTCCTCAACCTCCTGTTGAGGGATGACAGCTTCTGCAGCAGCAGGAGTTTTAGTCTGTATCTCGGCGGACAGTTTGTGAAGCCGTCTGCGTTTTGGTTTGGGCGGCTGAGCTGCGGTAGAAGTATCTGTTTCGACGGAGCTGGCTCTTCTGGTCATTCTCTTGGTGGGAGTTCTTTCTATCGGGTGTTCCTTTGTTGTCTTAGATTTCGTTGGTCGATCTGCTTGACGAGATGGAGGAATCCAGATGGGATTCGAGTTCCCCATCTCCATCAGAGCATTAAAGGCTACGGAATCTTTAACTCTGGTAAGCAGATTGGCTGAAATGCCCATCGACATTTCAATCTGATGCTGGTCCTTGGGAAAATGCTGCCTTGTGTTGAATTCAACAGCCGTATCCCACTGGTGTTGAGGGAAGAAAGACTCAAGCATAAGGCTGATTTTTGTAGAATGTCGAAGTGTGCTTCGTTTTACTTCGATGCCAGGGGAGCTGCCTTTCACAATTAAAATCATCTTGGCCTCCTTTGCCAAGAGATCGTATAAAATCCTGCTCCAGTTGACTGGCAGGTTAAGAACTACGGCTGCTAAGATCCTGAACTTCTCAGGAGTGACCTGGTCGTAGGACCCATTGTGGTTGAGGAAAATTCGCTGTACGAATTCAAATAGGATTCTGAATTCTGGCGCGAGAATTGAACGAACAAACATCCTGTTTGTGTATTGGATGGGAATAATCATCACCATTTCCACAGCTTCTTGCAGCTGTTCTGCGGTAATCTCTCCAAGTTCTAGGCCCTCATCCTTCACTTTATAAGCATGGTTGATAATGTTGATAACATTGTAAGGAGTGTTGCTGACAGTATTCCCTTTACTGACTCGAATGGTTGCTTCTTCTCCACCCCTCTCTCCCTTCCATGAGAGGTAGAAGGCAGCAACATCCTTGGGTAGGAAGTGCACTGGGTGTGAAGTGATAATATTGCAGAAACCTACATAGAACACAGTAGTACATATGTGAGCACTATCCTTCCATCAGTGAAGTATAAGTGCCACAAAACAATTTATGCAGTTCTAACAATTGATATTGACAGAAATCACGAGCAAGAGAATGTAAACAGAGTAAAAAAAACAGTTTGACATACGTATAAGAAATAGATGTTAAACAAACTAAATAAGAAACCTTTGCACTGGCGGACAAGGTCGAATGCCTTTTCAAGTTTATGAAACCCGAAGGTGTCAAGAACCGCAAAAAGGTCTTGGTGTATGTAAGGTTTCAGAAAGTTTGCTTGCTCGAGAAAAACAGATGATTTAGGAGCCATTTTTGCTAGAAAATGAGAAATTTTCGAAGGAAGAGAGAATTTTGGAAGGCAGAAAATTTTCTAAGTGTTTCGAGCAATATTGAAGTGTAAGTGATACACGAAACGCCTTATCAAATTATATACATAAGGAAAAGATAAGTAGGGTAATAAAATATTCAGAAATCCTTCCCTTTTTCAGCTTTCCCGCCTTTCCATGTTCCAGGTTTCCAACCCATATCCGCCTCTTTTTGTCGTGTGATGCACGCGCTATAATCGAACGGTTGTGATATGGCGCGTTAACTTTGTTGCAGTCAATTTCTCCATTTTTCTTAATATGGTAGATATTTCCTCGATCACGTATCCCAATTACTGTACGTAATCATCTAAAAATTTAGATTTTTGATATCTAATGTCAGAATATAGATAATTAGTCGCCGTATATAGTTGACCTTTCCCCCTTAACCAAGTAATGGAATGATTAATAAGAATATTAATTCAATATACACGTGGTATTAAGTAATCTGGTCAAGGTCAATCTCTTTTATGATGAGGACTATCGATCTGGTTGATTTCTTTAGTAATTCCCAGTTGGAATTTGCTCACTCTGTATTGACATACACTTAGTGATCTGGTATCAAGTCCCTGTTGGATTTTCACATAGGCTGAATTTTATCAATCTGGACCATGATGATATGGTTTTAATTCCATGTTGGAATATGACTTTGATCTGATTTAGATCAATCTGGTCCTATCTTCAAGATTTAAAAGTCCTAGTTTTCCACAGAGCATCTTAAATCTCTCTTCTGGTAATGCCTTAGTGAGAATGTGTTGGGAACCCCATAAAATACTCTAAGTTTTGATGATGCTCTTTCAAAATACACTTGGTATCATACATGTTCTGCACCTTTTCTCTTTAGTTTCAGCATAACAGATAGTCGAAACTGGTTCAAAGAGAATGATGGAAGATATCTCGGACAGATAAAACCAGCCAGTCTCAAACAGAAGGGTGGAGCAGAAGGCTGGAGCAGAAGGTCAAGTTTTAAGACAGAACGTTAACCAGCAAGTTTTAAGACAGAACGTTAACCAGCAAGTCTCAAGACAGAATGCTAAACCAGAGAGTCTCAAAAC
>JAPKLX010000923.1:3049-34363 GCA_026898415.1 Leonotis leonurus | reverse complement strand
GGTCATGTTCCCGGCTTTACTAGAATTAGTAGAAAGCGGGCGTGACAAGTAGTGATCCTATGATCCCTCTGTATTGAGTAATGTTAGCTGGTTTTCCTTCTGGATCTGGATCAATTTTGCCATTGGTCTGCATTGGGATTTTCACTGGGTTACTGTCTTTCAACCCAAATTTAGTCAGCAGATCGTTGATGTATTTTGTCTGATTAATGAAAATACCATCTGGTAGCTGCTTGACCTGCAAACCTAAAAAGAAGCTCATTTCTCCCATCATGGACATTTGGTACTTATTTTTCATAAGTTCTGCAAATTTGTCACACAAATAGGTAGATTGAGATCCAAAGATGATGTCATCTACATAGATCTGGACTAAGAGAATGTTTTCTTTAACTTTGATGATAAACAAAGTCTTGTCAATAGATCCTCTTCTGAATACAGATTCTAGTAGGAAAGTTGATAAGGTCTCATACCAAGCTCTAGGGGCTTGTTTTAGACCATAGACTGCCTTAGCTAGTCTGTATACTTTCTGATCTGGATCTGCTTCTTCAAATCCAGGTAGCTGTTCCACATATACTTCTTCTTCAAGGATACCATTGAGGAAAATACTTTTGACATCCATCTGGTATACCTTGAACCGTTTGTGAGCAGCATATGCTAGAAATAGCCTTATAGCTTCTAATCTGGCTACTCGTGCGAATGTTTCATCAAAAGCAATGCCTTCTTATTGATTATAGCCTTTAACTACCAATCTGGCCTTGTTTCTGACTACTTCACCATTCTCATCTCGTTTATTTTTGAACACCCATTTTACACCTATCACACCTTGGTGTTTGGGTCTGTCCACGAGATACCAGACTTCATTCCTTTTGAACTCATTGAGTTCTTCTTGCATTGCTGTTATCCAATCTGCATCTTGAAGTGCTTCATAAGCATCAGATGGCTCCATGCGAGAGAGGTAACAGCTCAACAATGCACTCTCTCCATGCATTCTACTGGTCTTCACACGATCTGATGGGTTCCCAACGATCTGTTTTGGTGGATGATATTGTATCCATCTCCTTCTCCTAGTCATCTCTTCATCAGATATCTCAGGATCAGGTTGATCTGTTGGTTCCTCAAATTTAGGGTGTGCTGTTGATATAGTTTGAAATGGATTCTCATCTGGACTTTCTTCTGGATTTGGATTTTCATGTTGATCATCATTTGTAATAATTGTTTCATTGTCTTCTGTTGATGATCTGTTTTCATCCAGATTGTGTTGTGATATTCCCCCTTGCTGTATGATCTCTTCAGCAACAGGTGGAGTGACAATTTCTTCATCCTCACTTTTTGAATTCCAGATAAGAATATCTTCAAGTAATAGTTCATTCATCCTTCTGGTAGTCGCCTGATTTTCTGTCTGCTTTTAATCTAGTGACTTGTACTCAACAGTAGACTCATCAAAAACAACATGAGGTGTTACCTCCACAATATGAGACTTCTTATTGTAAACTCGATAAGCTTTACTAACATCAAAATATCCTAAGAATATTCCAGGGTCAGTTTTGCTATCAAAAGTTTTCAATTGTGATTTCCCATTATTGTGTATGTAACACAAACAGCCAAAAGTACGAAAATAAGAAATCTTAGGCTTTCTGTTGTTCCATATCTCATATGGTGTCTTTCCATGTCTGAGTGTGATGGATGATCTGTTTTGAGTGTAGCAGGCTGTGTAGATTGCTTCTGCCCAGAATTTCTTTGGTAGATTGGTTGCATTAAGCATTGTGCGAGCTGCTTCCTTGAGTGATCTGTTTCTCCTCTCAACAACTCCATTCTGTTGAGGAGTTCGACCAGCAGATGTTTGATGAGTGATTCCCATCTTGTTGCAGTATGCTTCAATCTTCTGGTTGAGAAATTCTGTTTCTCGATCTGTTCTTATAGAGGTTATACTCATCTCCTTTTGTTTGGTGATCTTGTTTAGAAAATTAGGAAGTTTGTCTAGAGTCTCTTTCTTCTTTAACAGAAAGATGACCCAAGTGAATCTTGAGTAATCATCTATGATTACCAATGTGTATTTTCTCCCATGCTTAGTGGCTTGACTGGTCCAAACAGATCAAGATGTAACAGCTCCAGTATCCTTGATGTTGAGTGAGCTGTTTTGCTTGTAAAGGATGATCTGGTTTGCTTTCCAGCTTGACAAGCATCACATATGTGATCTTTATCATACACTTGATCTGGTAGTCCTTCCACTAACCTTTCCTTGGCAATCTTGTTGATTGACTTGAAGTTTAGATGGCTTAATCTCCTATGCCATAACCAGCTGGTTTCTGATACAGTCTTAGTGACTAAGCAGGTCTCGATCTGGTTTGTCCACTGGACAATGTATAATCTATCCTGCAGTTTACCGGTAAGGAGTATTTCATCTCCTTCCTTATTCTTCACCAGACAGTTGTTAGTATTGTTGGGAACCCCACAAATATTCTAAGTTTTAATGATGTTCTCTCATACACACACTTGGCATTATTCATGTTCTGTATCATTTCTGTTGGTTGTTATAGACCAGATAGTCGAAGCCAGTCCAACGAGAAAGTTAAACCAGCAAGTCTCAGACAGAAAGCTGAAGCAAGACAACTTCAACCAGAAAGTTAAACGAGCAAGTCTCAGACAGAAAGCTGTAGTAAGTCAACTTTAATAGAAAGTTGAACCAGAAGGCTTCATACAAAAAGATGGAAGATATCTCGGACAGAAAGCTGAACCAGAAAGTAACAGACAGAAAGGCATTTTAAGCCAGAAAATGTCTAACCAGTGTTCAACCAGAAAAACTCTTCAACCAGAAAGTGTCTAACCAGTGTTTAACCAGAAAGGCACTAAGACCAGAAAAGATATAATCAGAAGGTTTGAAGCAAAACAGAAAGAGCTGAACCAAGCCTGTCAATGATGCATTAAAATCCATTCATCTAGAATTGGAAAGAAAATCACTGATTGACAAGAAGAAGGCAAGCAATCACAGACGATCTGCTTACCATTCATAGAAGATTCAATCAACAATTCTACAAGGAAAGAAGAGATATGATTGATTGGCAATCCACAAATCAAATCACGCCAATCAACAAACGGCTAGAATTCTCAATCCACAAATCAAATCACGCCAATTCTACAAGTTTGTGTTGGGTGTATTCCCCCCCCCCCCCATACACCAAACCTTGCTCTTTCGAGACCAACAAGTGGTATCAGAGCAGTGGTTCAAACTGACCATTGTTTTGTTTCACAAGGTTAATACCTACGTGGTCTACTTGAATAGATCTAGAAAATCTTTTTCATCATCTGCATCCTATCTGTCATTATGGAATCATCTGTTATCAGGGCATGCGAAGAATTCTCCATCCAAGGTTACAGAGAGTGGAGTTTCAGAATCAAGATGTGTCTCAAAGCTCATCACTGCTTGATGTGGAAGGTAATTGAGGAAGGACCTCTAGCCATTACTGAAGAAACTACTCGCATTACTGAGACAGGAGCAGTTAAAGAAACTGTACTAAAAGATCCCAGAAAGTACACCTCAGAAGAAAGAAGAGAAGCAAATCTAGATGATTTTGCTAAAGGAGTTATTTCCAGTTCTGTAAAAGGAGTCCATCTGGCTAAGATCCAAGATCTTGATACAGCCAAAGAAATGTGGGAAGCCTTGAGAGATCTCAGTCTAGGATCCGAAGCAATGATCGAGAACGAACTATCTCTAACATGTAACAAGTTCGATGAATTCAAGATGAAACTTGGAGAAACCATTGAACAAATAAAGAATAGGTTCACTGAAGTGCTACTGGAAGTATCTGCCTTCAAGAAGGATAAGTACACACAGAGAGAGAAGAATCTCAAGATTATTAGAGCTCTACCACCAAGCTGGGAAATTTATTCAGCTATGCAACCTCTACGTGCTGATTTTAATGATCTATCTGTAGAAGCACTTTTTGATCATCTAGCTGTCCATGAATGTGACATCAAGAGGATTCACGGACCAGATTACTCCTCCAGCAAGAAGAGCGAAAATAGCTCAAAGAAGGAGAAAGAGACTGCCTTCAAAGCGAAGTGCAAAACAGATGAATCAGCATCATTTGCCGCACGAGAAGAAGGAGGGTATGACAAGTTACTCAAAGAATTCTCAATGATTGCTAAGAGAATGGACAAGATGGAAGTCAGATCAAGAAAGTACCGAAGGTTCTACAAAGACAACAAGAGTAGATACCAGAAGAACAAAGAAGCAGAACGATCTGATGACAAAACAGAAAGTAGAGGTAATGTTAAAACCATTAATCCTACTGACTATACGTGTTATGGTTGTGGGAGAACAGGTCATTTTAAAACCGATTGCCCAAACTTATCTAAAAGTCAAAGAGAAGAACTACGAGCTAAGAGAGACAGAAAACTAAAAGCTCAACGTAAGGCCATGATAGCAGAAGAAGAAGATTCTAGCTCAAGTCATCTATCTGATAGTTCAACAGAAGATGATGAAGCATTCTTTGCCAAAGAAGAAGAAGACTGGGATGAATGCTATGCAGGACTAGACAACGGTCTAGATGATGTAGAGGTACAATCCTGCAATTCTAACTCTTCAAATAATACTAATCTGGAACAGGAAATAGTAGATCAAGATGAATACTCTTGGGATGAAGTCAATGACATGTTCAAAAGCTACTCGAGCATCAAGAGATTATTCAAAGAAGTAGTTGAAGAGAATGAAAGGATGAAGAAAACAGAACAGATACTGAGTACTGCTAACACACAGTTCGTTGTTAAAATTGCTGATCTGGAAGAACAGATTAAAGGAAAAGACAATGAGATTCATTCGCTAAATTCTAAGGTCAAAGATCTCATTACAAGAAACAATGTTGCTGAAGAGAAGATAAAGAAAGGGAAGGAAATGATATACAAGAGTGATGAACGTGCCAAGCTGTTAATCAACATTCAACAACAGGGTACATCTGGATTAGGATATCCAGGTCATTCAGAGAAATCCTCTAGCTCCATGAAATTCGTACCAGAAAGAAAACAGATTCCAGATCAGGTGATAAACCTCAGAAACAAGAAAGAACAACCACAGAAGATGATGGTAAAACAGACCAGCAACAGATAGTTCCATCAAGTAAAGGAACAACCAGCAGGTTACACAGAAAGAGTTCACAAAAAGAATGTCAACAGGACATTACCTAACCAGAATGTCAACAGGATGCCATCTACAAATAAAGGATTGAAGAAGGATGGAATAAAAAGATATCATCCATCTATATATCATTCTGTGTCAAAAGTAGATAATAATGGAAATATTATTACATGTTATATTGTTGTCCCCAACCCAAAAATGTTCTGGATTCGAAAGGGAACATTTGCTAATAACCAAGCACCCAAATATTGAAGGGTAGCTAAGTGCATTTAATTGCAGGATCAGAAGACTGCAAGAAGGTACAAGATAGCAAAAGGAGCAATCTGGATAATAGATAGTGGCTGTTCAAAACACATGACGTGTGACAAGAACCTACTATCAGACTACATAGAGAAACCAGGACCTCATGTCACTTTTGGATGTAATTCAAAAGGATATACCAGAGGATATGGAAACATAAAAGTAGGCAAGACCACCATCACAAACGTATCATATGTTGAAGGACTTAGCCACAATCTATTCTCTGTAAGTCAGTTCTGTACCAATGGTAATCAGATTGTTTTTGATGCTAACAATTGTTTGGTTAAGAACAAGGAAGGAGATGAGATACTCCTTACCGGGAAATTGCAGGATAGATTATATATTGTGCAATGGAACAACCAGATAGAGACCTGTCTGGTCACTAAGACAGTATCAGAAACTAGCTGGTTATGGCATAAAAGATTAAGCCACCTCAACTTCAAGACAATCAATAAGATTGCACGAGAGAAACTAGTTGAAGGATTGCCAGAACAAGTCTATGACAAAAGCCACATTTGTGAAGCTTGTCAAGCTGGGAAGCAAACCAGAACATCATTTTCCAGCAAATCTGTCCAGAGCTCAACCAGAATATTGGAGTTACTACATTTAGACTTATTTGGTCCAGTTAAGCCATTAAGTATAAATGGTAGAAAATACACTCTAGTTATCATTGATGATTATTCAAGATACACATGGGTAATCTTCTTATATAAGAAGAAAGAAACTCTGGAGAAGCTGCCAAACTTTCTTAACAAAATCACCAAGAAAAAGGAAGTTTCTGTTACCACCATCAGAACAGATCGTGGAACAGAGTTCCTAAACCAGAAGGTTGAGGATTACTGCAACCAGATGGGAATTACACATCAGACATCTGCAGCAAGAACTCCTCAACAGAATGGGGTAGTTGAAAGAAGAAACAGATCACTAAAGGAAGCAGCTCGTACTATGCTCAATGCAACCAGATTACCAAAGAAATTTTGGGCAGAAGCCATTTATACAGCATGCTACACACAGAACAGATCAGTTGTTACCATCAGACATGGGAAGACACCCTACGAGATATGGAACAACAGAAAACCCAGGATACATTATTTTCGCTCTTTTGGCTGTCTGTGTTACATTCACAACAATGGGAAATCTCAGCTGAAAACCTTTGATAGCAAAGCTGATCCAGGAATATTCTTAGGATATTCTGATGTGAGCAAAGCTTATAGAGTTTTCAACAAGAGGACTCACATTGTGGAAGTAACACCTCATATTGTTTTTGATGAATCTGTTATTAGTGACAGAAACCTAGATGTTGATCAAACACAAGAACAGAACAAGAACCAGAAAGCAAAAGGAATTCTGCTAGAAGATATTCTAATCTGGAATACATTAGAAGAGAATGATGTTGAAGTTCCAAACAATGCTGAAGCAGTAAGCTTGCAGCAAGAGGGAACAGAACAGACAACCTTAACTATACCAGAACACAATCAGCCAGAAGAAGGAAACAATACTAATGAGCTAGAACCAGATCAACCCGAAGAATCAAGAGATACAAATGGTTGGAATAATGATCAAGAAGAACCAGAAGCTGAAAATCCTTTCCAAACATCTCATCCAGAATTCGAGGACCCAGCAAATGAACCAGAACCTGAGATATCAGAAGAAGAGATATCTAGCAGAAGGAAATGGATTCAAGAAAACCATCCTTCTGAACAGATTGTTGGGAACCCAACAGATAGAGTGAGAACTAGAAGAATGCATGGAGAAAGTGCACTTCTCAGTTGCTATCTATCACGTGTTGAACCCTCTGATACTTATGAAGCACTTAGAGATGCAGACTGGGTCATAGCTATGCAAGAAGAACTCAATGAGTTTAAAAGAAACCAAGTCTGGTATCTGGTAGATAGACCAAAACATCAGGGTGTGATAGGTGTCAAATGGGTATTCAAAAACAAACGAGATGAGAACGAAGAAGTAGTCAGAAACAAGGCTAGACTTGTTGCAAAAGGATACAATCAACAGGAAGGTATCGACTTCGATGAGACTTTTGCACCAGTTGCCAGATTGGAAGCAATTAGGTTATTTTTAGCATATGCTGCATACAAAAGATTTAAAGTATACCAGATGGATGTTAAAAGTGCATTCCTAAATGACATACTTGAAGAAGAAGTGTATGTTGAGCAACCACCTGGTTTTGAAGAAGAGAATCCTGATCAGAAAGTATATAGACTAGCTAAAGCTGTCTATGGTTTGAAACAGGCACCCAGAGCGTGGTATGAAACATTGTCAACATTCCTACTGGAATCAGGCTTCAGAAGAGGTTCTGTTGACAAGACATTGTTTGTCATCAAAGTCAAAGAACACATTCTGTTGGTCCAGATATATGTCGATGACATAATCTTTGGATCACAATCTCCCCATCTGTGTGATAAATTTGCAGAACTAATGAAGAACAAATACCAAATGTCCATGATGGGTGAGATGAATTTCTTTTTAGGTCTGCAGGTAAAGCAACTACCAGATGGTATCTTTGTTAATCAATCAAAGTACATTAACGATCTGCTAGTCAAGTTTGGGATGAAAGACAGCAGGGCAGTTAAAATCCCAATGCAATCCAACGGGAAGATAGATCCAGACCCAGAAGGAAAACCAGCTAACATCACAAAATATAGAGGGATCATTGGATCACTATTATATCTCACTGCAAGTCGACCAGATATCACTTTTGCAGTTGGAATGTGTGCAAGATATCAAGCCAATCCCAAAGAATCCCATATGGAAGCTGCCAAGAAGATACTTAGATATCTTAAAGGAACAGCTCACGTTGGTCTCTGGTATCCACAAGACGACAACTTTGAACTAACAGGCTATTCTGATTCAGATTATGCAGGATGTAAACTAGACAGAAAGTCTACCTCTGGCACATGTCAGTTTCTAGGAAACAAATTGATATCTTGGTTTTCAAAGAAACAGACATCTGTTGCCACATCAACAACAGAAGCAGAATATATGGCTGCTGGAAGCTGTTGTGCACAAATTTTGTGGTTAAAACAGCAACTTAAAGATTATGAGATTGAAGTAAATGAGATACCTATATTTTGCGACAGTTCAAGCGCAATAGCCATAACACAGAATCCAGTACTTCACACAAGATGCAAGCATGTCGATGTGAGACATCATTTTATCAGAGATCATGTAGAAAGAAAGCACATCCAGATTGAGAAAATCCATACAGATATTCAATGTGCTGATATTTTAACTAAAGCCTTACCAGAAGAAAGGTTTAAGATGCTATGTGGTAAACTTGGATTACTTAGTCTAGATGGAGAACAACAGAAGGTCACCAGAGAGTTATCAACAGAAGGTCACCAGATAGCTGACAACAGAAGACTACCAGATAGTTGACAACAGAAAGCCAACAGAAGATTGACATCAGAAAGTTATCAGAATATCCATAATGCCTAATCTGAAGAAAGTGACACGTGGACTCTATTTCTTAATTACTAAGTCAAGGGGGAATTTTCTACGAATCGGAAGCGTCTTAAGAGACATGGCGTCACTCCGTACAATCAACACCCAAGATTACAGTCTGAAAAAGTTACCTTTTTGATCTAGATTTACTAAAATCTTTATCTTAAATGATGATTAGCCCACCTTTGGGAACTGTGATCGAGAAAATCCCTGCGAAAATAGGAAAAAGGAAAGTTGCACTGAAGGAAAAGATTTGCACGCGCTATTCTACAACCCTAGAATCTAAAGTGTACATCACACGCAAGTAAACGCGGCAAAATAAAAGAAAGAAGCGAGAAAATCTAAAAAGGGAAGATATTCAGCCTATCTTTTACTTATTTACCTCCTTCATCTTCCTTATTCATCGTTATATATATGCGTTATACATCTCCGAACTGTTCACCTTCACTTCATCGCACTGAGCACTACTCTCTTTAAGCACTTAAGAATTTTCTCAAAATTTCTGCAAATCTCTTTTCAATCATTTTGCGTTTTGATCATGGCACCACAAATTTCTCTATTTCTCCAACACGTTGCCGAGGTTCAGAAGTTCCTTTCACCTGAACCATATGCAGTTCTTGACACCCATGGATTTCAAAAACTTGAAGAAATCTTTGCCATGGTCACACGCTGCAAAGGTTTTAAGTTTATTAAATTTTTTTTTATCTGCGAATGATTACATGTATTGCCTTACATGATCTGTGAACCGTTAAATATGTTCTATCTATCTAAGTTACTGTTCATGTGAGAATATTCATATGTGTTCATATAAACTGATGAATATATCTACATTTGTGTTGAATGTTCTTATGATGTTAGGGTTCTGCAACATTGTTACTTCACATCCGAATATGTTTTTGGCAAAACAAGTCGCCACGTTTTATCTAACTTGGCAGAATTACAAGCATGGATTTGAGGCAAATGTGCTAATGCCGATTGGTGATAGAACAAGCAAAACCCCATACAATGTGATTGAAATGATCAACCAAGCATATAGGTTGAAGGACGAAGGTCTATCCTTGGAAGAGATTACTTCTGCACAACTGCAAGAAGCAGTGGAATTAGTGATGGTGATACCGATAAAATACACTGGCAGAATGTTTCAACGATCCCTACTTCAACCAGGATTCAAGCTATTACTCGAGATGATTCAGAGGATATTCCTGAATCACAGTGGGTCGTATGATCAAGTGACCCCTGAGAAATTCCGAATTCTCACAGCAGTTGTCCTCAATCTTCGAGTCAACTGGAGCAGAATATTGTTTGAACTGATGGCCAAGGAAGCAAAATTGGTCACTTATACCAAGGATAACAGAGGCAGAGGCACTTCGGTGGAGGTTAGAAGAAATCTACGACACTCCACCAAGATCAGCTTAATGGTGGAAAGATTTTTCAAGCAGAAAGTCTGGGATGATGCAGTGGAATTCAACACTAATTTTTCCATACCCAAAGATCAACATCAATTGGAGATGTCCTTGGGACTAGCACCACAATTTTTCAACAAAATACCTGATGAAGTACACCGTGAAGCAGCACTGGAAGTGGGTTGCTCTAATCCTACTTGGATGCCACCTTCTAAAGGTGTGGAGAAGCAGAAGGGCAAACCCACAAAGGAGAATGTGGTGAAGGAGAAGACTACTCGCAAGACTTCAGTCAAGCGAGGTAGCTCTGTTGAGACAGAAACATCAGCTTCACAACCAAAGCAGAAGAAACGCAGATTACAGAAGGTTCAAGAATCATCACCACCACCAGCAGCAACAACAGAACAATCGGATATACCAGAACAAGAAGTAGAAGTATCACAGGAAGCAGCAGAACAAACAGAGACGCCAGCAGCTGAGGTGGAACCAGAAACAAGTAATATCCCACATCAGGAGAAAGACTTTTCTCCTGCCAGAACAGCTACACCTTCTCCACATCGGATGGAAAGAATCAGCGAGGATGATGAGGAAGGATCATCTGCTGATGAAGCCGAAGAAAGGAAACAGCAAGCAGAAAGTGTCATCAACTTGCTGGAGAATGAAGCCAAACACTCTGTGCTTCAAGAATTCCCTGGAATTCACTTGCTCCCAGAAAGTTTAGGAGCAGCAACACGCGTCAAATTCTACTTGCTGGTCAAGGACAGCGAGTATTATATATTTGATGCATTGCTTCAGCTCAAAACAATCGATGACTTAAAGAAGGAAGAAGCAACGCTGCTGAGTCTACTTCAAGTCTCCACCGTCCATGAAATTCGAACAGAATACAAGCATCTCATCTCTGGCCTTATGAAATAAGAGGCAGAAAACTTGAAGATTAATTTGGAGCCAACACCTTCTGCAGTTCCAGAAGCATCTCCCACAGAACAACAACAACCACCAGCAGCAGCTTCATCACAGAAGTCTACCAAGCAAACACCAATCATAGATCTTGACTCAGGCGATGATGAACCAGTGGGCCAGCACATTGGCGGGGAGCCAAGCAATGAAATATATACCCATGGTGCTGCCCAGAAGTTGAAGAAACACGTCAACTTTTACACCATGGAAGAACTCTTGGAAAGAGAGCCCAACACATTCAACAACTACCAGCTGGAAGATATCTCGGACAGAAAGCTGAACCAGAAAGTAACAGACAGAAATGCATTTTAAGCCAGAAAATGTCTAACCAGTGTTCAACCAGAAAAGCTCTTCAACCAGAAAGTGTCTAACCAGTGTTTAACCAGAAAGGCACTAAGACCAGAAAAGATATAATCAGAAGGTTTGAAGCAAAACAGAAAGAGCTGAACCAAGCCTGTCAATGATGCATTAAAATCCATTCATCTAGAATTGGAAAGAAAATCACTGATTGACACGAAGAAGGAAAGCAATCACAGACGATCTGCTTACCATTCATAGAAGATTCAATCAACAATTCTACAAGGAAAGAAGAGATATGATTGATTGGCAATCCACAAATCAAATCACGCCAATCAACAAACGGCTAGAATTTCAAGATTCAGAGCCTATATATGTTTGAAGTTTTAAAGTCTGAGGGTGATGCTAACGACATACTGCAGAAATATTCTCAAGCATTCTATCTCACAATCAGACAAAAAGCTTCAAACCGTTCCTGATCGCAATCACATCTCGATTCAAGTCTGTCTTATCGAGAGAGGAAGGAGATCTTTGCTAGCTAGTAGTTTTCTAGTGGATTAACGTGAAGAAATCCTGTTTTACAGTAGTTTTCTGTAAGTTGTAAAGGGACACGACCCTAATTCGTGCATAAGTTTCAATAAGGTTTGTAATTGAAACTTGTGGCTCGTTCTCAGCGAGTATAAATAAGAAGAGTATCCTAGTAGTGGATATCTAATCCAGTTTGGATTAGACCGTGGACGTAGGGGGTTTCCCGAACCACGTAAAACAACTGCGTTATTTATATTCTGCATTTATTTTCAGTTGTTTTTATTCTCTATCTGTCATACTCATTCAAGCTACATTTCTTAATCTATTCTCTAAATACTTGGTTAAGTTTCCTAAAGATTTTCATAACAAGAGCACCGACTAAGTCCACCATTATTCCGCACTTGAGAGATTTTACCTCGATAGAACAAGATTGATTAGAAAATCAATCTAGTCTATCACCTTGAGCAATCTGTGTTTCAGAAAGCTTACATCTCTCTGATTTAATTAGTCAAGTAAACTGAAAAAGTTTGTGTTGGGTGTATTGGGGCCCCCCCCCCCCATACACCAAACCTTACTCTTTCGGGACCAACAAGTATAAAAAACAATCTGATTACCGTTAGCACAGAACTGACTTACAGAGAACAGATTATGACTAAGACCCTCAACATATGATACATTTGTGATGGTGGTCTTGCCAACTTTGATGTTTCCATACCCTCTGGTATATCCTTTTGAATTACATCCAAAAGTGACCTGTAGTCCTGGTTTCTCTATGTAATCTGATAGTAGGTTCTTGTCACATGTCATGTGTTTTGAACAACCACTATCTATTATCCAGATTGTTCCTCTTGCTACCTTACTCCTTCTAGCAGTTCTTTGATCCTGCAATTAATCAAACTTAGCTAC
This sequence comes from Leonotis leonurus, assembly GCA_026898415.1. NCBI lineage: Eukaryota > Viridiplantae > Streptophyta > Magnoliopsida > Lamiales > Lamiaceae > Leonotis > Leonotis leonurus. The sequence goes on along the minus strand of JAPKLX010000923.1, from coordinate 21,388 downwards.
CCTTTCAACGTTTGGGTGCTTGATTATTAGCAAATATTCCTTTTCGAATCCAGAACATTTTAGGGTTAGGAACAGAAATATAGCAGGTAATGATGTTCCCCTCATTGTCAACTTTAGATAGAGTGTGAATTTCAGATGGATGAAATCGTTCTGTATCACCATTCTTCAAGTTCTTTTTATTATGAGCTGTCCTGTTGACAATTCTTGTCCTGTTGACATTTGCTTCTTGAAGGTGATCTGTTTCTGTGTAGTGAGCTGGTTGTCTTTTTGTTTGATAATACTGCCTGTTGTTGGCATCTTTTATTATCATCTTCTGGGGATAACCTTTCTTATTTTTCAAGTCCTTCACTTGATCTGGTATTTATCTCCTTTCTGGTACAAAGCTTATGGTTCCCGAGGACTTTTCGGAGTGGCCTGGATATCCTAATCCAGATGTGCCTTTTTGCTGCATGTTGATTAACAGTTTGGCACGTTCATCACTTTTGTAAATCATTTCCTTGCCTTTCTTTATCTTCTCCTCAGCAACATTGTTTCTGGTAACCAGATCCTTAATTTTTGAATTTACTGAGTGGATCTCACTGTCTTTTCTCTTGATCTGTTCTTCCAGATCGTTCATTTTAGCAACAAATTGTGTGTTTGCTGTACTTAGAGTCTGCTCAACTTTCTTTAATCTGTCATTCTCTTCAACAACTTCTCTAAACAATCTCTTGATGCTTGAGTAGCTTATGAACATCTCATCTATTTCATCCCATGAGTATTCTGCTTGATCTTCACTTTCCTGTTCAAGATTGTTATTATTATTTGAGGAATTTGAATAGCAAGAATTTACCTCAACATCATCTAGACCGTTGTCCAATCACACATAGCATTCATTCCAGCTTTCTTCGTTGTCAGCAATGAAAGCTTCATCATTTTCTGATGAGCTATCTGAGAAATGACTCGAGCTGCTTGAGTTCTGTTCAGCTATCATGGTTTTGCGCTCATATTTAAGCTTTCGATCTCTTTTAGCTCTTAATTCTTCTCTTTGACTTCTAGACAGATCAGGACAATCTGTTTTGAAGTGACATGTTCTGCCACATTCAAAGCAAGTGTAATCTATAGAGCTAGAGGGCTTTGTTGTTTTAGCAGTCTGCTTCTTGAATTCATTCTTGTCATCAGATCGATCATCGTCATGCTTCTTATTGAAGTTTCTCTTGTTATCTCTGTTGAAGCGTCTGTATTTCTTCGATCTGGTCTCCATTTTGTCCATTCTTTTGGCGATCATCGCAAACTCTTTTAACAGTTTGTCATATCCTTTCTCTTCATCTGGAGTAGCAGACTCAGAAATATCATCAGGTTTGCTCTTCGCTTTGAAGGCTACCTCTTTGTCCTTCTTTGAGCTGCTTTCTGCCTGTTTGGACAGGATCTGGACCTCGAATTCTTTGAATGTCACACTCATGACCTTCTAGGTGATCAAATAATGCTTCTGTGGACAGATCATTGAAATCTGCTCGGAGAGGTTGCATTGCAGCATAGATTTCCCAGCTTGGTGGAAGAGCTCTAAGTACTTTCATGTTCTTCTCCCTTTGAGTATATTTGTTCTTTTTGAATGCAGATATCTCAAGGAGGATTCCAGTGAATCTCATCTTCATCTGCTCTATTGTCTCGCCTGGTTTCATTTTAAATTCATCATAATTGTTGCAGGAAAGAGACAGCTTGTTCTCAATCATCACTTCAGATCCTAGGGCTAGGTCTCTTAAGGCTTCCCACATCTCTTTGGCAGTATCCAAATCTTGGATTTTAGCCAGATTTATGCCTTTGACCGTGCTGGAGATGATCCATTTGGCAAAGTCATCAAGATTTGCTTCTCTCCTCTCTTCTGAAGTGTATTTTCTGGGATCCTATAACACAGATTCTTTGACCACTCCTGTATCAGTGATACGAGTAGTTTCTTCTGTAATTGCCAGTGGCCCTTCTTCGATTACTTTCCACATCAGGCAGTGATGGGCTTTAAGGCACATTTTGATTTTGAAGCTCCACTCTCTGTAACCTTGGATGGAGAATTCTTTGCAAGCCCTGATAACAGATGACTCCATAGCAGATAATATGCTAGTGAATGAAAAAGGTTTTCTAAGATCTATTCAAGTTGACCACCTAAGTTTTAACCTTTGTGAAACAAAACAATGGTCAGTTGAACCACTGCTTTGATACCACTTGTTGGTCCCGAAAGAGCAAGGTTTGGTGTATGGGGGGGGGGGGGAATACACCAAATACAAACTTTATGTGAGAGTTCAAGCTATTCTGTATAAGAAATTGCTCGAAGATGACTAGACAGATCGATATGCAGTTTTAGTCCAAACAGATTACTCTCTTAGTGACAACACTTAGCTAATAATAAGAGTGATCTTATTACTTTCTGAGTGTTTAGTGAGTGCGGAATAATGGTGGATTAGTGATTGCTCTTGTTTAGAAAATCTTAGAGATTATCCAGATTGTTAAAGGGATTTATTGAGATGCAGATCGAATGCTAGTGTGGAAGATTAGAATAATAAACAACAGAAATTGAATATGCTGGAATGTAAAGAAGACAGTTGTTTAACGTGGTTCGGGAAATCCCTATGTCCACGATCTGGTCAAAACTAGACCAGATTATCCACTACTAGGATACTCTGCTTCTTTATACGCGTGGAGAACGAGTCACAAATATCAATCAAAACTAGAGAGATACTTATGCACGAATTAAGGGTCGTGTCCCTTTACAACAAATTACCTCTACGTTACCACTAGAAAACTACTAGCTAGCAGGGTGATCTCCTTTCTCTCGATAAGACAGACTTGAATCGAGGTAGTTGGTGTGATGTAGAATCACAGAGTGTTGAAGCTCTAAGTCTGGATAGCAGATTGATTGCTTGAAAGTATGACAACAGTATAGCTCGCGTGCGTTCTCTATCTTTTCTCCAGATCTCTAACTTCAACTATATAGGCATTGAATTTTGAAATTCTAACCGTTGTTGATTGGCGTGAGATAGATGGTATATTGCCAATCAATGATTTCCATCATATCTGTTATTGCCATATAGGAAAGGTTGACTCAATCTTTGTGTTATGGAAAGCAGATAGCTAACGGTCTCTTTCCATCTATATGTTAACCGAAGATCTTCTTTCCAATCCCAGTTGGATGGACTTTAATCTTGGCGTGGCAAGAGCATATGATGTGTAGGATGATGTCAGCTGGTGGAGTGATGACTCAATCGTTCTGGTTGCTCGCTGTAGGCATCGATCTGGTCGCTGTCCGTTACAGCAGATCGATTCCTTTTGGCGTGAAATCTTGACCTTCATCCTATATTAAGTTGAGATTGACTTCTATAGGAATATTTCCTTTACATATCAAGTCATCTCCTAATCTGTTTCATAACAGAGTACACTTTATATCTAGTGATCTGTTTAACACGTAGATCAAATTAACCTCTAAGATAACTAAGTGTGTTTAGAAAGACCATCATCAAAACAAAGTTACTTAGGGTTCCCAACATTAGCTATCAAACTGCAATCCGCACTGCTCGAATCTCCTTCTACATCTCCACGAATCCAACCCTAGGAACTTCTATCCTATTCTTGGCCACTTAATAGAATATCTTGTAGGCGAATCTATCTAATAATTTAGGAAAAAAAGAAGAACGAAAATTGAAGCGTAGAATACTACTTAATTTTCAAAAATACTAGAGTGAAAACTCTACTATGGGGCGCCGATTTTGAGGTAGGAGGAGGAAGCAATCGGCTCCTTCTTTATGCTCCTTTTATACACATTTTGGGCTAGGATAGGGCTTTTAAGGAGAATGAATTAGATTTCAAATAATAGAACTATATTCCCACCTTTATCTTTTGCGGTTACAACTATAATTCAAATTCAAATTTAAATTATATTCAAAATTAATATGGGCTTGGACAAATCCTTAATTTGATTAAAGTAATTTTCAAGTCTCATTTGGGCCCAATTAAATTCAATTAATTGTTTGGCCCATCTTTAGACTTGAATTAATAAAAATAAATTAATTTGTCCTCCAATTAATTACTCCATGTAAACGCAATAAAGTGCAGTTCTATTATAAACATTTATCGACACCACTATAGGATAAATATTGAACTCATCTTGATTCATTCAAATTACGGACGTAACCCTTTTGTCATTATTTATTTCCCGGGTTTAAGATTTTCTAAATCCATAAATTAATTGAGTTTGCTGACATCTCACAATTAATTAATATATTTATTCGTGAGTAATCCGGTTGTGACATTTATTATTACATATGGAAAAAATTCCCAACCGGCCGGGTTTCTTATGCAATAAACATTTCTGAACGCCTCACGCGGATTTAATCAAGTCGTGCCACCGAGATGCAATTCTATACAACTCACATCTTCACAGGTTAAGAAATGAATCAAAGAAGCGTGTATTTAACTGCTTAACTAATGTCATCGTCACAGATTAAGAAATGAATTAATTTCCGAGACCTCTTTCTAAGTATCAGCACGTTAGAACTTATCTCATTGTGAAACATCTGAATATGTATACGCAAAGCATGTGTGTAATATCCCGCTAATTTCTAAATTATAATTTTAAGGTGTTCTAACTATTAAGGGTTCTAGGTATGATGAAATAATAATTTTAGGAAAAATCTAGAGCCTATTAGGACCTACCATGTTAATTTGGCAGACCGGGAAAGCTTTTTAAAAGGTTTATTTAAAAAAATGAGCTTTTCATGCATAAGTTGAATAGTATATACATATTATACTCCTTGCGTAGATTTTTTCAAAAGAAAATTTTTGGCACTAGGTTTACCAAAAAAGGAGTTCGTATGCAACCGCTACGAATTTTTAAAGTTTAAGCACGTCGTTAAAAAAAATAGTTTTTCCATGCATAATCGAAACTATATCAATATTATAGTCATTGTGTAGATTATGAAGAAAGGGAGATGTTGACGTTAGGTTTGCTCGAAAAGGAGGTCGTGTGTAGAAGTTACGGCGTTTTAAGGTTAAAGCATTAATAATAATATAATAATATAATATAATATAATATAATAAAAATAATTAAAAAATCTAAAATTTTTGTATCAATACGGGGTGGAGTCGTGACTTCCTCCCCCACAATTATAGAAACAACATTCGCTCCCCCCCCCCCCCATTTCTTCTTCTTCCTTTTCTCCCTCCGTCGCCATTGTCGAGCTTTCAAGCTCTCGAAGCTTCGTTCCGAGGTCAAGTCGAGTCAAAGAGGTATGCCGAGGCAAGGCAATGAAATCTCGAGAACTCAATGAAGGTGGCTCAGCCGCCGTTGGGTGACCGTAGCGACCTCGCCGTTGCCGTAATTTTATCATAACTTCACCTCTCGTTTTCTTCTTCGTTTCACGTCCTTTTCCGAAATGGTTTTCTCCTATGCATAGCTCTCATTACATAGAACTCGAGTACCGAAGGGAGTTTGGGACGATGATGGCCGGAAATGGCCCGAAGGGACCACGACCGACCACGACCGCCTCCAATGTTGGTGTCACCGATGGACTCCAAAAGCTCCAATTCGGTGGTCGTCCGTTCTTCGGACGGCTACGGTCCCTTAAGGTTTTATGTTCACGGCCATGCATTCTGCATATCGGCATGATCATAATGTGTTTTCATCTATGTAAAAGTTTTGCATGCATTATATATATAATACTATTTTTATGTTTTTCTAAAGAAAATTTATTAACCGGTTATCCTTTTTTCAATAAAATTTATAGTGCATGTAGAGAAAAAAATATAAGATTTTCTAAAAGAGGTTTCATTAATTTTCATAGATCTGCAAAAGACTACGAATTTTCTCGATTAAGCTTCGAGGTAAAGTTGCATATTTTAAAAATGTTAATACATATTCCTATAGGGAATAATGTTCGGAGTATTTTTTCCTTCTTGGCCAAAATCATTTGAAAGTCCGGTTGCTGCCAAATTAATTTATTACGTGATAAAAAGAATAATATTGAGCCTAAATATTTAGTACTACTTATCGATAGTTCCTTTTTGGAAATTAAAGTCAAAATATATTCCTTATGACTAACACGTACCTAGCACTGAAATTTGAGCTCATAAGGATTTACGGTTTTCCCGTAATCGAGGAATATGATCGGTGAAAGGTTGGGGATATATACGTATTTTGAGTTATTAAGCTCTTTTCTTTAAATGAAAAATGCATGGATCTCTGTTAAAATATTTTCCCGAAGGTATCGACTATTTAATGCTCTTATCGACCGCCGGGGGTTCTTATTCGGCCTAACACGTCGATTTAAGGACTGTGATCACTTAGTCTCTATTGCGGTGGGTTTATCACCATCGGGTTTTGACTCATGCTATGTTAGGGTGTACGGTTCGCCGAGCCCTATTTGACTAAAAGGCCCGGGACATAACCTATATAAGAGTAACGTCATGTCGGGTCATGTTTAATGTTGGGAACCCTAAGATATTTAGTTTTGATGATGGTCTTTCGAAACACACTTAGCTGTTTTAGGGTTTAAACTGTTCTACGTGTAAAACAGATCACTAGATATAAAGTGTTTCATGTTATGGAACAGATTAGGAGATGACTTGATATGTAAAGGAAATATTCCTATAGAAGTCAATCTCAACTTAGTATAGGATGAAGGTCAAGATTTCACGCCAAAAGAAATCGATCTGCTGTAACAGATAGTGACCAGATCGATGACCAGATCGATGCCTACAGCAAGGCACCAGAATGATTGAGTCATCAATCCACCAGCTGACATCATCCTACACATCATATGCTCTTGCCATGTCAAGATTAAAGTTCATCCAACTGGGATTGAAAAAAAAAATAATAAGATCTTCGGTTAACACATAGAAGGAAAGAGACCGTTAGCAATCTGCTTTCCATAACTCAAAGATTGAGTCAACCTTTCCTATATGGCAAGAACAGATATGATGGAAATAATTGATTGGCAATATACCATCTATCTCACGCTAATCAACAAACGGCTAGAATTCTAAATTCAATACGTATATACTTGAAGTTAGAGATCTGGAGAAAGTAAGAACACACACGTGAGCTATACTGTTGTCATACTTTCAAGCAATCAATCTGCTATCCAAACTTAGAGCTTCAACACATTGTGATTCTACATCACACCAACCACCTCGATTTAAGTCTGTCTTATCGAGAGAAAGGAGATCACCCTGCTAGCTAGTAGTTTTCTAGTGATAACGTAGAGGTAACCTGTTGTAAAGGGACACGACAGTTAAATCGTGCATAAGTGTCTCTCTAGTTTTGATTGATACTTGTGACTCGTTCTCCACGAGTATAAAGAAGCAGAGTATCCTAGTAGTGGATAATCTGGTCTAGTTTTGACCAGATCGTGGACGTAGGGATTTCCCGAACCACGTTAGACAATTGTGTGCTTCACATTCCTGCATATTCAATTTCTGTTGATTACTATTCTAACCCTCTGCACTTTCATTCATCTGCATCTCAATCAATCTGCTTAACAATCTGAATAATTCCTCAGGTTTTCTAAACAAGAGCAATCATTAATCCACCATTATTCCGCACTCACTCAACACTCAGAAAGTAATAAGATCACTCTTATTATTAGCTAAAGTGCTTTCACTTAGAGAGTAATCCGTTTGGACTAAAACTGCTATCGATCTGCACATCGATCTGTCTAGTCATCTACCGAGCAATTTCTTATATAGAATAGCTTGAACTCTCTATTAACTTGTCAAGTAAACTGAAAAGTTTCTATTTGGTGTATCCCCCCCCATACACCAAACCTTGCTCTTTCGGGACCAACAAGTGGTATCAGAGCAGTGGTTCAAACTGACCATTGTTTTGTTTCACAAGGTTAAAACCTGCGTGGTGAACTTGAATAGATCTAGAAAAACCTATTTTCATTCACTAGCATATTATCTGCTATGGAGTCATCTGCTGTCAGAGCTTGCGAAGAATTCTCTATCCAAGGATATAGAGAATGGAGCTTCAGAATCAAGATGTGCCTTAAAGCCCATCACTGCTTGATGTGGAAAGTAATCGAAGAAGGGCCATTGGCAATTACAGAAGAAACTACTCATATCACTGATACAGGAGTGGTCAAAGAATCTGTGCTAAAGGATCCCAGAAAATACACTTCTGAAGAAAGGAGAGAAGCAAATCTTGATGACTTTGCCAAAGGGATCATCTCCAGCACGGTCAAAGGCATACATCTGGCTAAAATCCAAGATCTGGATACTGCCAAAGAGATGTGGGAAGCCTTAAGATACCTAGCCCTAGGATCTGAAGTAATGATTGAGAACAAGCTGTCTGTTGCCTGCAACAAATATGATGAATTCAATATGAAACCAGGCGAGACAATAGAGCAGATGAAGATGAGATTCACTGGAATCCTCCTTGAGATATCTGCATTCAAAAAGAACAAATATACTCAAAGGGAGAAGAACATGAAAGTACTTAGAGCTCTTCCACCAAGCTGGGAGATCTATGCTGCAATGCAACCCCTTCGTGCAGAGTTTAATGAATTGTCCACTGAAGCCTTATTTGATCACCTTGAAGGTCATGAGTGTGACATTCAAAGAATTTGAGGACAAGATCATCTGTCCAAAAAGGCAGAAAGCAGCTCGAAGAATTATAAAGAGGTATCCTTCAAAGCGAAGAGCAAACCCGATGATCTTTCTGAGCTTGCTATTCCAGATGAAGAGAAAGGTTATGATAAACTGCTAAAAGAATTCGCAATGATCGCCAAACGAATGGACAAGATGGAGACCAGATCGAAGAAATACAAACGCTTCTACAAAGATAACAAGAAAAACTTCAATAAGAAGCATGACGATGATCGATCTGATGACAAGAATGAATTCAAGAAGCAGACTGCTAAAACAACAAAGACCTCTAGCTCTACAATTACACTTGCTTTGAATGTGGCAGAACAGGTCACTTCAAAATAGATTGTCCTGATTGTCCAGAAGCCAAAGAGATGAACTAAGAGCTAAAAGAGATCGAAAGCTTATATATGAGCGCAAACCCATGATAGCTGAACAGAACTCAAGCAGCTCGAGTCATTTCTCAGATAGCTCATCAGAAAATGATGAAGCTTTCATTGCTGATGACGAAGAAAGCTGGAATGAATGCTATGTGGGATTGGACAACGGTGTTGGTCCCGAAAGAGCAAGGTTTGGTGTATGGGGGGGGGAATACACCAAATGCAAACTTTTCAGTTTACTTGATTAATTCAATCAGAGAGATGCAAGTTTTCTGAATTACAGATTACTCAAGTTGATAGAACAAAATGATTTTCTAATCAATTAGATTCTATCCAGATAAAATCTCTCAAGTGAGTTATACAAAGCAGAAAGTAAGCGTGAACTTAATTTCCAACAATGTACTGTGTGTGTGTGGAATAATGGTGGACTTTAGTTGGTGCTCTTTGTTATGAAAATCTTTTGAAGACTTAGCCAGATAATTAGAAGATTGATTAAGAATGCAGGTTGAATGAGCAAGAAAGACAAAGAATAAAAACAACTGAATGTAAATACAGAATTTAAATGACGCAGTTATTTTTACGTGGTTCGAGAAACCCCCAACGTCCACGGTCTAATCCAAACTGGATTAGATATCCACTACTAGGATACTCTTCTTATTTAACCTCGCTGAGAACGAGCCACAAGTTCCAAGTACAAGCTAACTGAAACTTATGCACGAATAAGGGTCGTGTCCCTTTACAACTTACAGAAAACTACTGTAAACAGGTTATCTTCACGTTAATCCACTAGAAAACTAGCTAGTAAAGATCTCCTTCTTCTCTCGATAAGACAGACTTGAATCGAGGTGTGATTGCTATCACGAACGGTTTGAAGCTTTTGTCTGATAGAATGCTTGAGAATATTTCTGCAATATATCGTTAACGTCTTATATCTATATTTCAGACTTTGAAACTTCAAATATATATAGGCTCTGAATTTGAAATTCCAGCCGTTTGTTGATTGGCGTGATTTGATTTGTGGATTGCCAATCAATCATATCTCTTCTTTCCTTGTAAAATCGTTGATTGAATCTTCTATGAATGGTAAGCAGATCATCTGTGATTACTTTCCTTCTGTGTGTCAATCGGTGATTCTTATTCCAATTCTTGATGAATTGATATCTTTGATATATTTGGTTCAGCTCCTTCTGTTCTGTTTTGAACCTTCTGGTTATGTCCTTTCTGGTTTAATGCCTTTCTGGTTTAAACACTGATTAGACATCTTCTGGTTGTAATGTCTTTCTGGTCGAGCGCTAGATAGACACTTTCTGGTTTAGTGTCTTTCTGGTCCTAGTGCCTTTCTGGTTGCACATTGGTTAAACATTCTCTGTTTGAAATGTCTTTCTGGTCGAATACTATTTAGACACTTTCTGTTTGAAGCTTTCTTCAACTTTCTGTTAAAAGTTGTCTTGTTCTACTTTCTGTCTGAGACTTCTTCCAGCCTTCTGTATGAAGCTTTCTGGTTCAACTATCTGTCTAAGACTTGCTAGTTCAACTTTCTGTTAAAGTTGACTTGCTTTAGCTTTCTGTCTGAGACTTCTTCCATCTTTCTGGTTGAACTGGCTTCGACTATCTGTTTTATAAAAATCAATACAAATGATACAGAACATGAATAACATCAAGTGTGTTTTTATGAGAGCATCATCAAAACTTAGAATAAATGTGGGGTTCCCAACAATTTCCCCATTTTTGATGATGTCAAAACCACACTTAGGTAGCGTAATCAAATTAGCATATATCATGTTCTGGAGAGATTAGCTTTTTGTTATTTAAGTTAAATAACAGTAAACAACAAAAGGATAAGAAAACCTCATATTCATAGATATATGAATTTCAGAGTACAAGGGTCAGCAGAAGTGAAAAAAGCAAAAGATGAGAGTTATCTATCTAAGAGAACCATCTCGCTGCACCGCCCTTCTTCATCTTTTCTCTCTGTGCATCAGAGATTAACTGAATACTCTCATATATCCCATCTCTCACCCTGGCATAGTTTGGATCGTGATTGTCGATCTTGTAGCCTTTGATTTTTGCCAATTGATTGATGTAGTTCAGAATATACGTCTTATCTGGAAAATTACTGCCTGGTATAGTTGGGCAGACCATGTATTCCTTTTCTGGTGCTTTTAGCTGGATTTTGGCATCAGAAGCAGCTATTCTGATCCTCTGTATAAGCCCTTGGTCACTAAAATTCTCCAGATAGCGAATAAAATCTTCATCCGGTGTAGACTCTGAGTATGTAGGCTCCTTCAAAAAATATCTGTTTAAGATAAACCCCTGCTTCACTTTCTCCCAATCACTCTGATCTTCCTCTGGAACCCATGTATCTCTGGGTGACTGTGTCTTGAAAGATAGGTTCCAGGAGAAGGGTTTCTTCTTTTTCTTTTTCGATTGAGTGGTTGACTGGGAAGACTGTTGCTGTGAGCGTTCTGTAGATGAAGGCGAGGAGAAAGGAGTTTGAAAAGATTTTTCTTTGGCTTCCTGGGCAGCCAGCTTTCTCTCTCTCTCCGCCTGTTCTTTATAAAATTGCCTTCTGAACACTGGATCACAAGCTTGATCCATGCTCACACCAAACAGCAATAGTTCAGCTATCTGATCACCTTCGTCGATGGGTTTCTTTCCTTTGTCGCTGGGGATCTGAAGTTGGGATGCTGGTTGGGCAGGTTTTGTTCCAAGAAGTGTGGGGTCGGGTCTTGGAGGTGTGGTTGGTCTGGGTTGTGCTGTTCTGGGTTCTGTTGGTGTAGCAGTTTCTGTAACAGTTTCTGTTTCCACCCCTTCTGTTCCCAAGTCAGTCTCTTTCCTTGCACCCTTGGTGCCTTTGCTGCCTGCTAAGATTTCCCCCTTTTTGACATCATCAAAGAGGGTATTGATGAGTGTACGCAGGGAGGTAATCTCCTCAGACATCTTTGCCATCTTCTCCTCAGCATCAGTTTTGAACCCGAGCAGAAAATTGACTGTCTGGTCAGTGGCATGGAGTTTCAGCTCGAGCCTGCTGTTCATGATTGACAGAGTCTTGTCATAGGTTTCTTGCAGCTCTTCCAAGGCGGTGATGCGAGTGTCTTGCTGCTCGTGCTCTTCAGGGTTGGGATAGAGAAGGTCATTTAAGACAACAACCTGGTGTTTCCGCATCAGCTCCACAAATTTCTCATTTTCAAAATGAGCAAGTTGGGAGTGGATGGACAGGTCAATGTCTTCCTGTAATTTAGCAGCAAGTTGAAGTCCCTTCTTCTCGACAGCTGCACCAATGGTTTCATCCTGCTTTGCCAAAAGATCAGCAAGAAGATCAGTCGCCTTCTGGTGTTTCTCTTCGAGGCTGTCTAGGCGAAGAATGATCTTGTTTTGTTCTGCCTCGTTCTGTAGGCGATCATCGTCGATTTTCTTGTCTAGATCCTTCTGGACTTTCTTGAGCTTCCGTCTGATGTCAGAATCCATGTCATTTACGTAGTCCTTCTGGTGCTGATTGAAATCAGAGAGTATCTGTGTTGCCTTCTCTTGAAGGGAGTTACAGATATCCGTCATCTGATCCTCAACGCGAAGGGTGATCAGGTTGTCCAGCTGGTAGTTGTTGAATGTATTGGTCTCTCTTTCCAGAATTTCTTCCATTGTGTAGGAGGTGACATGCTTCTTCAGCTTCTGTGCTGCTCCTTGAGTGTATATGTTGGTCCCGAAAGAGCATGGTTTGGTGTATGGGGGGGGGAATACACCAAATGCAAACTTTTCAGTTTACTTGACTATTTCAATCAGAGAGATGTGAGCTTTCTGAATTACAGATTGCTCTAGATGACTATTTTCAAAATGAGCTAGTTGGGAGTGGATGGACAGGTAAATATCTTCCTTCAGTTGAGCAGCAAGTGCACTTCCTTTCTTGTCAACAGCAGCACTGATTGATTCATCTTGTTTGGCCAGCAGGTCAGCAAGCAAGGCAGTGGCCTTTTCTGCTTTTTCGTCTATTCCAGTTAGACGGAGGTTGATCTTGGCTTGACCTGCTTCATTTGCCAATCTATCATCATCGATTTTCTTGTCAAGCTCCTTCCTGACTGTGTGGAGTTTTCTTCTGATGTCTTCATCCATGTCATTAACGTACTCTTTCTGATGTTGGTTGAAGTCAGTGAGGATCTGAGTGGCCTTCTCTTGTATGGAGTTGCAGACATCAGTCATGTGGTCTTCAACTCTAAGAGTAATGAGATTGTCGAGTTGATAATTGTTGAATGTGTTGGGCTCTCGTTCCAAAAGTTCTTCCATGGTGTAGAAGTTAACATGTTTCTTCAGCTTCTGTGCAGCACCATGTGTGTAGATTTCATCGCTGGGTTCTCCGCCAATGTGTTGACCTACTGGTTCGTCATCACCAGAATCCAGGTCAATGATAGGTGTTTTCTTGGGAGACTGTCTTGTTGAAGGTTCTCCCTGTTCAGGTTGTTGATGTTGTTGGGGTTGTTCAGAGTGTGGTGAAGACAGGTCAATCTTCAGTGCTGCTGCCTCCTGTTTCATGAGGCCAGAAATAAGTTGGTGGAATTCTGCCCTCACTTCCTGGACGGTAGTGACCTGAAGTAGACTGATCAGTGTGGCTTCTTCTTTCTTCAGTTCCTCAATTGTTTTGAGTTGGAGCAGAGCATCAAATACATAATACTCGCTGTCCTTGACCAGCAAGTAGAATTTGACACGCCTTGCTGCTCCCAAACTCTCTGGTAGCTGAGTAATTTCAGGGAACTCTTGCAGAACAGAGTGTTCTGCTTCATTTTCCAGCAGACTGATAACACTCTCAGCTTGTTGTCTCCTGACATCCTCCTCATCAGTTGACTCTCCTTCCTCTTCTTCTTCACTGATCCTTTCCATTCTGCTTGGAGAAGGAGTAGCTGTTCTGGCGGGAGAAAAGTCTTTTTCCTGATGTGGAATGTGACTTGTTTCAGGTTCTACCTCAGTTGCTGGAGTCTCTGTTGGTTCTGCTGCTCCCTGTGATGTTTGTTCTTCTTGTTGCGGTATATCTGATTGTTCTTCTGTTGCTGCTGGTGGTGGTGATGATTCTTGAACCTTGTGTAGTCTGCGCTTCTTCTGCTTGGGTTGGGAAGCAGATGTTTCTGTCTCAACAGAACTACCTCGCTTTCGAGCTGTTCTTTCTTTGACCACTTTCTCCTTGGTGGTCTTACCCTTCTGCTTTTCCACACCCTTAGTAGGTGGCATCCAAGAAGGGTTGGAACTACCCATTTCCAGTGCAGCACCACGGTGCACTTCATCAGGGATCTTGTTGAAAAATTGAGGTGCGAGTCCCAAAGACATCTCCAGCTGGTGCTGGTCCTTGGGAATAGAAAGACCAGTGTTGAATTCTACTGCATCTTCCCAGACTTTCTGGGTGAAGAATCGCTCAATCATCAGACTTATCTTGGTGGAATGGCGAAGGTTTCTTCGAACTTCCACTGAAGTTCCTCTGCCCTTGCTATCCTTTGAGTAAGTCACCAGTTTTGCTTCTTTAGCCATCAGCTCAAAGAGGATTCTGCTCCAGTTGACTCGAAGGTTGAGAACAACCGCTGTGAGAATTCTGAATTTCTCAGGTGTGACTTGATCATAGGTGCCACTGTGGTTGAGAAAGATCCTCTGAACCACTTCTAAGAGTAGCTTGAACCCTGGTTGGAGTAGGGATCTTTGGAACATCCGTCCAGTATAAGAGATGGGTATCACCATCATGATCTCAACAGCTTCTTGTAATTGCTTCATTGTGATATCTTCCAAAGCTAGACCTTCATCTTTCAGTCTGTAAGTTTGATTGATCATTTCAATCACATTATACGGTGTCTTGCTTGTTCTGTCACCAATTGGCATCAGTACATTGGCTTCAAAGCCATGCTTGTCATTCTACCATGTCAGATAGAAGGTAGCCACTTGCTTTGCCAGGAACATATTTGGATGTGAAGTTACAATATTGCAGAAGCCTATTCTCACAAGAATAAAACAGATGCATAAATGAACAATATGAGCATCTAGCATAAACAGAGTCGAATGAACAGTTATGTGGAACAAATTCAGAACAGTTCATAAGCAAGTAATATTTCAAGCATACTGCATATATGGTAAAACTGAATAAATTTAAAACCTTTGCAGCGTTTGATCATTGCAAAGATTTCTTCAAGTTTTCGAAATCCGTGAGTGTCAAGAACTGCATACGGTTCAGGTGAAAGAAATCGCTGAACCTCAGCAACGTGTTGAAGAAAAAGAGAAGTTTGAGGTGCCATAGTCAGACGCAAAGATGTTTGAGAAGAGATTTGCAGAAGTTTGGGAAAAATCTTAAGTGCTTAGAAATTTTGAGAAGTGCTCAGTGCATAAAAAGTGAAGGTGAACAGTTTAGAGAAGGATATCGCATATATATAGCAAGAAATAATTAAGCGATAAGTAATTTGAAGAGTTGGAAAATTTTCTCCCTTTTTAGATTTTCCCGCTTCTAAGATTTGTTTTCCCGCTTTTCCTTGCGTGAGATGTACGCTCTAGATCCTAGGGTTGGTAGACGAGCGTGAGCGTATCTCTTATTTTGGGCAACTTTCCTTTTCCTTTTTTTTTTTTGCAGAGATTTCCTCGATCCCAGTTCCCAAAGTTGTGCTAATCATGACGAAAAATAGAAGATTTAGTAAATCTAGGGAAAAATTATCTTTTACAGTCCTGTAACCTAGGAAAGTGACGTCTTTTATCTCGACTCTTCAATTTCCTTAAAAGTTCGCCCTTGACTTAGCATTTAAGAAATAATTTTCACATGGCTTTTTCGTCAATTTATAGAGAAGATTATGCCACGTGTATTTTATTTCAACTGGGCTTTCAGTCATTCTTGTAGTTAGCATTCTGGTGACTATCTGGTAGCCTTCTGGTGTTAGCTTTCTGGTAGCTTTCTGGTGTCAGCTATCTGGTAGCTTTCTAGTGTCAGCTATCGGGTAGCTTTCTGGTGTCAGCTATCTGGTAGCTTTCTGGTGTCAGCTATCGGGTAGCCTTCTGGTGTTCTTCATCCAGACTGAGTAGTCCAAGTTTTCCACACAGCATCTTAAATCTTTCTTCTCGTAGTGCTTTAGTTAAGATATCAGCACGTTGGATGTCTGTATGAATCTTCTCGATCTTGATGTGCTTTCTCTCTACATGATCTCTAATAAAATGATGTCTCACATCGACATGTTTGCATCTTGTGTGGAGTACTGGATTCTGTGTTATAGCTATAGCACTTGAGCTGTCACAGAATATAGGTATCTCCTTTACATCAATCTCATAATCTCTTAGTTGCTGTTTCAACCATAGTATCTGTGCACAACAGCTTCCAGCAGCCATATATTCTGCTTCTGTGGTTGATGTAGCAACAGATGTCTGTTTCTTTGAAAACCAAGATATCAACTTGTTTCCAAGGAATTGACACGTCCCAGAGGTAGACTTTCTGTCCAGTTTGCATCCTGCATAATCTGAATCAGAATAGCCTGTAAGCTCAAAGTTATCATCTTGTGGATACCAGAGACCAATGTGAGCTGTTCCCTTAAGATATCTAAGTATCTTTTTGGCAGCTTCCATATGTGATTCTTTTGGGTTGGCTTGATATCTGGCGCATACTCCAACTGCATAGGTGATATCTGGACGACTTGCAGTAAGATATAACAGAGAGCCAATAATTCCTCTGTATTGTGTAATGTTTGCTGGTTTTCCTTCTGGGTCTAGATCTATCTTTCCATTTGATTGCATAGGAATTTTCACTGCTCTGCTGTCTTTCATTCCAAACTTGACTAGCAGATCGTTGATGTACTTTGCTTGATTAATAAAGATACCATCTGGTAATTGTTTTACCTGCAAACCTAAAAAGAAATTCATCTCACCCATCATGGACATTTGGTATTTGTTCTTCATTAGTTCTGCAAATTTGTCACACAGATAGGGAGATTGTGATCCAAAGATTATGTCATCAACATATATCTGGACCAACAGAATGTGTTCTTTGACTTTGATGACAAATAATGTCTTGTCAACAGAACCTCTTCTGAAGCCTGATTCCAGTAGGAATGTTGACAGTGTTTCATACCACGCTCTGGGTGCCTGTTTTAAACCATAGACAGCTTTAGCTAGTCTATATACTCTCTGGTCAGGATTCTCTTCTTCAAAACCAGGTGGTTACTCAACATACACTTCTTCTTCAAGTATGCCATTTAGGAATGCACTTTTAACATCCATCTGGTATACTTTAAATCTCTTGTACGCAGCAAATGCTAAAAATAGCCTAATTGCTTCCAATCTGGCCACTGGTGCAAAGGTCTCATCAAAGTCGATACCTTCCTGTTGATTGTATCCCTTTGCAACTAGTCTAGCCTTGTTTCTGACTATTTCGCCATTCTCATCTCGTTTGTTTTTGAATACCCATTTTACACCTATCACCCCTTGATGTTTTGGTCTGTCTACCATATACCAGACTTGGTTTCTCTTGAACTCATTGAGTTCTTCTTGCATAGCTATGACCCAGTCTGCATCTCTAAGTGCTTCATAGGTGTCAGAGGGTTCAGCACGAGATAAATAACAACTGAGAAGTGCACTTTCTCCATGCATTCTTCTGGTTCTAACTCTATCAGTTGGATTCCCAACAATCTGTTCAGAAGGATGATTTTCTTGAATCCATTTCCTTCTGCTAGATATCTCCTCTTCTGATATCTCTGGTTCTGGTTCACTTGCTGGGTCCTCAAATTCTGGATGAGAAGTTTGAAAAGGATTTTCAGTTTCTGGTTCTTCTTGATCATTATTCCAACCATTTGAATCTCTTGATTCTTCGGGTTGATCTGGTTCTGGCTCATTATTGTTGTTTCCTCCTTCAGCCTGATTGTCTTCTGGTGTAGTTAAGGTTGTCTGTTCTGTTCCCCCTTGCTGCAAGCTTACTGCTTCAGCACTGTTGGGAACTTCAACTTCATTCTCTTCTGATGTATTCCAGATTAGAATATCTTCTAACAGAATCCCTTTTGCTTTCTGGTTCTTGTTCTGGTCTTGTGTTTGATCAACATCTAGGTTTCTGTCACTAATAACTGATTCATCAAAAACAATATGAGGTGTTACTTCCACAATGTGAGTCCTCTTGTTAAAAACCCTATAAGCTTTGCTAACATCAGAATATCCTAAGAATATTCCTGGATCAGCTTTGCTATCAAAGGTTTTCAACTGAGATTTCCCATTATTGTGAATGTAACACAGACAGCCAAAGGAACGAAAGTAATGAATCCTGGGTTTTCTGTTGTTCCATATCTCGTAGGGTGTCTTCCCATGTCTGATGGTAACAGCTGATCTGTTCTGGGTGTAGCACGCTGTATAGATGGCTTCTGCCCAA